>CATIWR010674869.1:0-28393 GCA_949677035.1 Omphalea diandra | reverse complement strand
AATGTTTGCCTTGCTCGGTCACGACAAAAACAAAGCTATTGCATTTGCACTTGCATAGTTAATTGTTATACTTGCAATGTATCTTAATGATATTTGATTATGGATTATGCCATGAGAATTTGATTATTGTTTTTATTCACTAAGTCGCCACTCACCAAATCGCAAAATTTTTTTCAGATACTGAAGAATAGGAATTGGACACTTTGGTGCTTTCAGTTTTACATTGAGACATATGGACCACAGGTCATCGGTTGAATCCAAACTCTCTCTCTCCTTGTGTCATATACATATATATGTACATCAAATAACTGTTTGATTGTATGTAGGATGGATAAAACCTTTATGCATATGTATTTTGAACATGAATGATATGAGTTATGTAAATGAATATGGTTGTTACAAAAGATGAACTTCTTGCTAAGACAAAAGCTTGAAAAGCACAACATAAGGATCCCTAATTTTCTAATCATTCTCATACAATCCACCAGAACAAGGTTAAGCTATCAAGAGGGCAAGGACAAGTTCAAGCCAAAGATCCTTAGGGCCTAATATCATAAAAAGCAAGTGAAGTGTCATAATTCAGATTTTATGTCACTTTAGCACTAGGGAACATGAAGATTTAAGGCCTTTAGAACATGTAGTAAGTCTAATTACTTATGAGTGAAGCCTATTTCTAAGCTCTTTGATACCTTGAATCTTAAACTTATACTCATTAGCCTATCAATATTTCTAGATTTCATTTGTCACAATCTAGATTCTTAGGATGATACAAATGGAAGGTAGGGATATAAGCTAAGTTTAATTTGAAATATTTCATAAAAACACTTTCTTACATTATGTTATAGCCATTTAATTTTATATATATATATATATATATAACAATTGAGGGAGTCCAGACTCATCAGTTGATTCCTTTTGTCTTTTTTTTTTTTCTTACTTTTCATTATATAACCAAAATTGAATATGAAACTCTCCCATTTAAACAATCCTAAAATTAAGGGTCCACTTAAGGTCATTCTAGCTAAATCATTCATTTCATTATCTGATCTCAAATGGGTCATAAATCTTAGCATTCTCTAACATCACTATCATCAATCATGTATCATAAATCATTTTTACATTACATTAACCTTAGACATTTACATGACCACATTATTCGTAACTTAAAGTTTACAAATATTACTAAGAATAAATGATATAACTTAACATTTACTTAATACATTTATAACTCTTTCAATATAAATATACACCATTACTATAGGGAACTTAAAAAAAAAAAAAATATAGTGCCTTAATAATATGTGTTACATAACTTAAAACTTTATCTCTTGCTTTTAACCTCGAACATGCAACCAAGCCATTAATCCTATGCTTATCCAGTAAAACAATCTCTGTGTGTGGAGCGTGAGCTCTTCATAGAAAACTCAACGAGGAATTTATATTGTCCATATGCATATTCATATACCTTTACATGAATACATCTCTAACTATATGGTAGATCATATACACACATCATTTACATAGCAAAACGTTACATATACGGGCAATTAAGCTCATGGGAATCCCTATTTGTTTTATTTTATCTTTTTTGTACATGAGAGTTGCCTCACAAGTCGTGCTTTCAGGGGAGTTGCTTTACCAACCATACTCTTAGGAGAGTTACTTATCAGTTATGTCTTTTATTTATCTCTAACATAGGAAAACTTCCTTACTAGTTATGTCATGCATGCATAACATTCATTTATCCATTATAAGTTTCAATCCTTGTATAGCTAGTTAGGACGTTTTGGGTTCCCACTTCTTTCTTGAATTACCCTCATATCACATGAAATTTTATACATTATATTGCATTATGACATTTCATTTCATCTTGTAAGAATGCATATTGTTGGATTAGGTTGGTCAAACCTAAGTCAAAGGCCTTTTTTAATCTTGACAATGAAGATTGATAAGTACTAATATCTTATTTAAGTGTTGCTTTTGTAGTTTCTAAGTTAGTTTCTCATTGGAAGTTGGTTGGAAGTCTAAATCTCTAACATTGGGTAAGGCATCCAAATTCACGGTCATTATCCTTTAATTTACAACTGCGACCAGGCTATAAAAATAGATGAACTTAGGTTAGAAGAATTCATGGAGGAAGTCGCAGTTGCGATTCAGTTTAGGGAAACTTGAAAGACACAAAGAGATTCGCGATGGTATTTACATCCAGAGTTGCGATCGCGAATTTCATAATTAAAAAAGGGAACTAAGTCTGCAATCATATCACGTCAAGTGTCTAAGGCAATCGTTGTAATATCAAAATTCATGAAGGTGAAGCATCTGTCACTATTGCGACCCAAACGAGTGCATTAACTTCACCAAATAGAAGGATTCACGGTCTCTGTCATGCCCAAGAAGAATATCAATCGCGACCGCAACTTTTGGTTGGTTAGTCAAACACAATGATTATATTTCTTGAAGCACTAATGGTAAAAGAACACGTGAACTAGCTGTTAGACACAAAATGAGATTCTCTACCATGATTTCAATCATCCCAGTGCAAATTAGAAAATCGCAACTGCGAAATGGCAATCATAACCGCAACTTTAGTCAGACAGACATTCAATGCAAAATCTGCCTAGCTTACCTTAGAGATTTAGACATAGTTTGTTAGTAACGTCTCTTTGGTGATTGCTGCCTATAAATACTCCACCAAACAAACATGAATAAAAGAGAATTTCATTTATTATAGCCAAACTCTTACTAATTTGCTTCACAACTTCTTATTCTTTGATTGTGATTTTTTGTTGTTTGGTGTAAGCATTAAAAACCATTGTATTTGGGTTAAGAGTTAGCCTAGCTATCAAAACTCTTATTATAAGTTAAAGTGTGAGCCTGTGTAAAACAATTGAGAGGGGTTTTGTGTGAGCCTTGAAACACAAATTGTAAGGGTTGTGTGTGAGCCATAAAAAACATTGTACAAGTTTACTGTGAGCTTGGAAACACCATTTTAAGTTGAGTGAAATACCTAATTGTGAAGAATTAAGGAGCGGACATAAGGGTTGTTCACACCTGAACCACTATAAATACATTGTGTTTTTCCTCTCTACCCTTTCTCAATTCTCTAAACTTTTCACCTTCCCTCCAAATTTTTTAATCTCCCACCAATTGTCAACACATATGACTTTCATGTTAACATATCTTGGCCTACTACAACCTATATATTTAAATTCATGTTGCATGTACACAATAGATAATAAAAGCAATTAAAATCCCTCATCTTGTATGTACACAATATATATATATATAAACTAGGCGTTTAATATTAGTATGAGACAGTGATATGTACAAACTCTAAAGAGTCTTGGCAGTGAATTCAAGTCTATAATCTCCATTATTTTGGTATCATTATTCTTCATAGACAAAGTATCAAAGCGTGCCAAATTGTCTTTCTTTGGATATTTTCTTTTATCATGACCAACAACTTTGCATATGCCACATTTTCTTCCTTTTTCTACAATTTCAAATGCCAAAATTCATTTTGTTGAGCTACTATTCTTTCTTTTCTTCAACTTCAATAAACAAGTCTTATGAGATTGTACCATAGGTTCAAGAAATAAAGGAGATGAAGAGTTCAACATTTGTCAAATTTGATTAGGAACATTTTCTCTTTCAACCAATGGCAACTTTGATACTTCTCTTGTAATCCTTGTAATAGGCTATCAAATTTGCTCTTTCTTTTCATCAACTACACCTTCAATATTACTCAAACTTTTATTGTCAAATTCCATTGCATGTGTATATCCTCAAGTTGTAGTATTTTTTTTTATTTATCATGCTCAAAACCATTTTATGGGCACAAGGAAGTCTCATTGTCATGGAAAATTGACTTAAATATATAGATGTAGAATTTGATAAATCTAACTCATATGTTGGTAAAGCTTTTGCAACACAAACTATTGAAAAAAGGAACAAGTTACTGATGAGGAACTATAATCTTCTCACTTTCAAGTTATGCTTTAATTTAATGGATTTGTTTTTCAATAGCTTAACAAATTCTATTTTTTACCTCACAAAAATCTCTTGTTGACACTTGAAGATACTTCTTCAACAATGAATGTGTACCTTTAGCTCTTGAAGTTTCTTAATTCCCAAAATATGTAAACTTCTCTATCCATGCATCAACAAAGTGTTTCTTATAAGGAAGCCCAGTTTTCTTGCAGTAATTAATAACCTCTTTCTTCGACTCATATTGAAATTGAAATTCAATCCAAGCCTGATCAAACAAGGATTCATATGGAGCTTTTATTAAATTATTCTAAATGGATAAAAAAATGTAACCAATCCTCCTTCTTGAAATGACCCTTATAATTTCTAAGAACATTTTTCTCAATGTGCCACATGCATAAAAGTTTCATTGCTCTTGGAAAGACAATTTGGATAACATTTATCAAAGGTAATTCTCGATCGGATATAATGACTGATGGATAATTTTCAACATCCAAAATATCACAAAACATTGTTAAAAACCCACATAATACTCCTCTCCCTCTTTTTGCATAAATTCAAAGCAAGAATAAAACGAAGTATTAAAACTTGGAATTCCTACAACATCAAGTAATGACATTTTGCACTTGTTGGTTTTGTAGGTACAATCCATAATGAAAATAGTTAAGTTGCTTCTATTTTGATGATTTTTATCAAGAAGAGATGTAAATTTTGTGTACTCTTTAATAGGAACTTCGCTTGGCATATCTTCACATAATCATTTATCCATTAAATTTCTTGAAATTAATAGTTCAAGCAAAGAGCATTATTATTATTTTTTTTATATAAGCAAATTCTTTTGTTAAGAAAATGTAAAATGATAAAAATATCCTCCTAAAAATAAAATACAAGACTAGAGCATGAACAATACACATGCTTCTAGCACTAAAAACTAAAGAACAGTTCTAAATTTTGACTAAAAGGTCAAAAACATATTAAGAGAAGCGCTAGGTGTCCCTAAACAAATCCATGACCAATAGCTAAAAAACAACCAAAATATAAGAAGTTTGAAAAAAAAAAAAAAAACCCTGTTTGCTAAGCAATTATCTCCTAAACTTTTTGAAACCAACTAATGTAAAATTAAAAAATAAAAAAAAAACTTGTACTCAGACAAATTCTATGATATTGTCATTTACTAAAGAAACTATATTCATCAAATTGATATTATAAAGATCCAACTCCTCCCTTCCTTCGTTTTATTAATAATAATAATAATAATGAAGAAAGAAGAAAAAAAAAATCCATGCCATAATCATTTGTCATTAATCATCCGAAGAAGAGTTTTCCAATTCTATAAATTGATCCATCCCATTTGTATACTCAGAGTTTTCCATTGTCATAAATAGAGTTTCAATGTCTATTCCAAATAATGATGAGACTTTTTTTTTTTTTTTTTGTTAAAAGAGATGAAATTTATGCCGACTAAAAAGAAATAGGTTGTTTATGAAAGGAAAATAAGGCGGTTGCTCATCTTCTCATTCTTAAATTTTTAGCCGTTTAATATAAGGAGTTAAGGGTATTATTAGTATTTAACTAAATTAGTAAGTGAATAATATAAAATAAGGCAAGTAAATATTTAATGGAGCTTATAAGAGTGTAAAAAGCTGCATGATGAGTGCAAATTACGTCTCTCCCTCTTTTTTTTAACCCATTAAAACATATCTAATTATCATTACAATTCATAAAAAATAAAATTTCTAAAATTAGATTTCAAACTTACAAAATCTCTCTTCGCAAAAATAAATTTCTGCCTTACTCTCACCCTTTTTCACCTAATAAGTGAGCCCTGAAAATAATTACAGTTCCGCCACTGCTTGTCTCTAATCTTTATTCTAATAGTTTGTTCCCTGTGTCATTTTTCCTCTCTTTCCTCCCCACCAACGCCACCATCAGCTCCATAAATCCTAGCGAACTACATTGGACTTCCGAAGTTATAAATTATGATCTTGTAAAATTATTATCTGTGAGGTGGAGAATTTGGTGGAGCTAGTTAAGGGATATATGAAATTGTGTTCATCTTTCTCACAAAAAAAGTTTGCTTAATAGAGAAAAAAAAATGGCAATTTTGTTATATACAGCTGCGGGAAACAAGCTGAGCTTGAAGCTTCTCAACAGTAATGGCACACCACAAGACATCTCATCAGTTGCTCATTGTATTTTCACAGGTAAAGAAACATTACCTTTTCCATTTCTGTTGGTACCTATACTAAGACCCACTTTCATAAAGTTGTTATTATTATTTTTTAATAATCAGGCTTCAGCATAGAGACCAAGACACATGTAAAGAGATCTTCTTTTGTTAATTTAGCTGTTAAGAATCAAACCAGTGTTGAACTAAAACAAGGAAGTCATGGTAAAATAGCTCCAATAAAAGGACGTAGAGACCCAGTTTTGAGTGAGAGAAGAGAGGAAGATCAGAACTTTGGACCTATTTGCCCTGGTTGTGGGGTCTTTATGCAAGATAAGGACCCAAACCTTCCTGGGTATTATAAAAAAAGGGAGGTTACCCTTGAAGGAAATGAAGTAGCGGAGGATGAAAAAGAAGAAATTGAAGATAATTAGAAGGGTTTGAGGATAGATTTGATGGGGAACAAGAGGAGTTTGAAAATGGATTTGAGAGTAAATTTGAGGGAAGTGATTGGGATAATGAAGATAAATTGGAGGTTGGTGCTGAGTTTGATTGGGATTCTGATGAATTTGAAGCAATGCTATAGATGGGTGATGCTGGTTTGGACTTGGATGGTTTCACCCCTGTTGGTGTTGGGTATGGTAACATTACAGATGAGAGACAAAGGAAGAAAAGGGAACAAAGGAAGGTGTCAAAGGCTGAGGGGAAGAGGATAGCTAGGGAGGCCAGCAAGGAAAACGATGAGGTCACAGTGTGCGCTCGCTGTAATTCGTTAAGGAATTATGGGCATGTTAAGAATCAAACAGCTGAAAAATTTAATTCCTGATTTTGATTTTGATAGATTGATTGCAACCAGATTGATACAACCTAGTGGTAACGTCAATTATAACGTTATCATCGTGGTCGTTGATTGTGTTGTTTTTGATGGATCATTTCCTAAATGAGCTGCAATGTCCTTGTTTAAGGCACTGGAAGAAGCCAAGAATGTCCCTAATGCTAGCAAAAAGTTGCCTAAGTGTGTCCTTGTAGCTATGAAGGTTGATCTGCTTCCATTAAAAATTTCACCTGTTAGATTATATAGATGGGTCAGGCACCGTGCCACAGCTGGAGGGGCACCTAAGCTAAGTGGAGTTTATTTGGTTAGTGCTCGTAAGGATTTGGGTGTGAAGAATTTGTCATCATTTGTCAAGGAATTGGCTGGACTGCGAGGGGAATGTATGGGTCACTGGAGCTCAAAATGCAGGCAAGTCTACTCTAATCAATGCATATGCAAAGAAAGAAAAGGCCAAAATAACGAAGCGCACTGAAGCCCCATTTCCTGGAACGACACTTGGGATTCTGAGAATTGAAGGGATTTTGTCTGCCAGGGCAAAGTATCTAATGTCCATGAGATTGAATAGATACTGGCAAAAAATAGGAAAGCAGCTACAACCTCGAACATATGGGGAGGTAAATTGTGCTAATATCTCGACTTTGGTTGAAATGTTTAATGATTAAAGATCCTGATATAACTTAGCATTAATGAGTAAGTATGAAATGCGCATAGATTAATATGCCTATATTGTATGCTGACATGTGTTTATACATGTCCACATGAATTTATCTATTCTTTTAGTGATTAGTAGGAAATTACCGTACAAAACTTCTTCAAATTATGAAGCTTACCTTATTAGGTATAAGTTCTGATTCAATCATGAATATAGAAACTGCCTTCCATCCCTCTCTCACCGAACTTTAAATTTGACTAGATTCATAGTTAATATTGATAATTGATCATGAATTACTTATATAAAACTCCAATTTTCTTTTATACTAGCTTGCAAGATATGCATTTCACTATAAGAATTTGTAATATATATTGTCAAATTTGTAAATATCACATGATCCAAAATTACTTATAATCATTATATTAACTAATATAGCAGTCTTAGTCCCTTTTGCTATAAACTGCATTCTCCTTTTTTATTCTTTTTAATGGTTTTGATGCAATAAAATATCTCTAATTGTACCTCTTAGAACAATATAGATGAATGTGTAGGACTACAATTAGTGGGCCTTATGTTTGTTTAATTTTGTACATACATACATAATTTTTTTTATCCCAATTATAAATATTTTATAACTTAGCCCCCTTAAATTTTTGAAAACTCTTTATATTTTATCAATGAAATTTCTCTATACTATGCTTCTGCTACCACCATGGCCTCACATCCAGGCACTACCATCAAAGTTGGCTGCACTACCATCTTCAATACCATTTAGCTGTTATTGTTGTCTGCCATTATTGTCAATATCACTATTATTTTGTAATTTACTAATTTAAATAAATAAATGGTTGAAATAAAAATCATTTATTTCATTGCATTACATCAATTTTATTGTTGGAAACCAAACATAGGATTGTAATGACCATTGCATTGCATTACATTACATTTTTCATTCCATTATATTTTTTATTACATTACAAGTGATTGCCTCACTGCCAAACATAGTCTAAACATGGATAAACAACATGAAAGTTTGAGTTCCATATATATGCATATTCACACATACCCGGTTTACTGCATAATAAAATGACTTTCTTTGTTATACTTCTTGGATGTGATAGTTTGGGATATTATAATCAGCTTATCTGATCAACCAAAGATGAGAAGAACTCTAATTTGAGCAGCATGGGGGATTGTAATGAACAGTCTATATAACTTTGAATAGGAGGATTGCTTAGGAACACAACAGATTAAATGACAATGAATAGAAGTAAATGATATCAATTGGTATATGTTATATTTTTCTTTCCAGTAATGTTTCTAGAATTTAAACAATTTCTTTGATGTGATTTATGTTCTTAAATTTAAATATGAACTGAAATGATTTCCTCGCGATTTTGTTAACGTTCTGTTTAATCTTTTACATTGTGCTGTGGCTTTGATATTCTTATGCTGATACACCTCGTTGTAGGCATTGGGGCATAGACATATTCTGCATGTACCTAAAAGTAGTTGACCTTCTGCAGATCGGGCAAGCTGTACGTCGGTGGTTTGCTGCGACTAGACCTTAATCAAGCTTCTGTGGAAACAATTTATATCACAGTTTGGGCATCACCATATGTTTCTCTGCATTTGGGGAAGATAGAAAATGCTGATGATTTCTGGAGAAACCATGTTGGTGTTCGTTTGCAGGTAATCTTATGTATTCTTGCAGTTACTTTGCTAATACCTTCTTTTCTTGTGGTACTTTGCTCATACTGCAGAAGATGGGGATTGCATAACTTTTGTGATGGGCCATAGAGCCTGGCCCTTCACTTTGTTGGTTAAGTTATAGCTCACCGTGATTTTTCTAGAAGCCAAGATTAATTAATGAATGTCAATAGTTTAAGGAGATTGTTAACAGCTTAAGGACATTATTCTTTGTATACCAGAAAATAATGACCCATAATTAAAATAAATAAACTAAAAGATGTAAAACTAAAATAAAAATAAATTTTTGTTTTCAAACCTGTATCTTTTGAATATTCAGGCCCTTGACAATGTTCCCTCTCTTAAAAAGCTTAGAGAAGTCTGCAAATAACTTCTGATTTAAACATGGAATGTTATTTTCCTTTAATTAGGATAATATTTCTTTTAACCAATTGTCATATATGCCCCAAACAGTAGAAAATGTGAAATAAAATTTTCCATGAAAACATTGTAGCTTTTTATTTTGTCTCGACTGCTACAAAATCATGACTAATTGAAATAACTTAGATTTCATAAGAGGATTTTGTATCTTTTAAATTTTATAGTTTGTGTAACCACAAATATATTTTCTGTTGAAGCTTCCAGGAGGCAAAGAAAGAGCTTCTGAGTTAGGCTAATGGGAAGAGAGAGAGACAGATAAAAGTAACTGGAACAACCTGGAATGTAAATAGCATTGATAGTGGAGTATCTGGCTTAGGTTGGCTGTCTTTGGTCTGAAAGGTGAAGCAACCATGACATTGTGGACATATGATGGTATTGAGATCACTTTGAGAGAACCGTTGGTCCTTGACCGGGCACTGTCCCTTGAGAGACCAGGGTTCTGGCTACCATATATCTGATGCCATTGGCAACCAAACTAAACTCGAATCCCAAAAGAAGAAAGAACTTAAACAGCAGAGTACAGAATATCTTTTTGAGGTGTCTGCTTGAAGGGAAAGGAATTGGATAGTCTTTGTCTTCTGGAGGCGTCTGGCTGGAAGAGAGGAGTTGTTTCTCTTTGAAAAGTGCCTTGCCGAAAGAGGAAAGAATCAGCATCTCTTTTTCTTCCTGCAACTCAGCTGAGCTTAAAGCTGTAAAAGCAGCTTGCAAGGGAACGGATTAGTGATAGATCAACCTCTTTTTTGTTTGGTATAACGGAGAGGGGATTAATATCAGTTTGTTGAACTTGATGGGAAAAAAAAGCGAGTAGAATGGAGTAAAAAATATGTCAATTGAATTACATGTGTAGTTTACGAATTAGTTTTCAGCTGTTTTTTGTCGTTTAATGCCAACTAACAGAATCTGACAGTTTATGTTGTGAAATTCAGCTTTCTTTGTAAGTGATCTTAAGGGACATAAATTTACTTGTAAAATTTGAATATGCAAAAAGAAAAGTGAAATTTCTGCAACTGTTCTTCCAGATGTGGAGATGTAATCCACAGCACAAGCCGTACTAATTAAAAAAAATGCCGATTGTTATGCTTTAGTGGCGACAATTCCTCTCACTTTATCTTCCTGCTAACATCTTCCTCCTCGCTCTATCATAATCTCTGTTAAATACATGTTTGCTTAATCAATCAAACGCCTCCTGCTGAAAATCTTCAATTTAAATTGCCATTATCCTTGTCATTTGGCATCTCAGTTAAATAGATGCTCATTCAACATCCCATGCCAAACATCTCTTGATGTTGTAATTATGACGCCATGTCTTTGAATGCCAAAATGAGAATGAAAACAGAATAATTTCATTTCTTCCAAATAATTTTTCTACCAGCATAACCTAGATTCATTATATATATACACTCAAATGAGCTATATCAAATTAGTTTGTGGAGCTTTTCATCGTTCCCTTCAAGTTCTGTAACATTCAAAGAAGTTGCATAATCTAGCAGAGAACTCCAAAAATAATGCAAACAAGATATTTATAATTTTTCTTCTCTCGCTAAAATTTTACTCTTTTTTTTTTTTTTTTACATTCCTGAAAAGTTCCTTTGGTTAAACTGACAACAAAGACAAGGGAATGAACAAGGAGTGATTCAGGTTGCAGCCATGCTTTATACAGAAATTACCGAAAGCATAACTACAGTATTCTACAGTTGGGGGGAATAAATTGCAACATTAAGTCATGGCCCATATCAGCAACACTTGGATAGAGCAAGAGCCATAGTTGGTCTTGTATTAATTCTTGGCTGCTGGAACTATTTCCTCCAAAGATTTGAAAAAGCTGTTGGTTACCTCAGCTTCCGTCCCAAAACCTGCACACCAAAACATGTACATTGTCATGTTTGCAAATTCTAAATTTATTACATCATATAATCGCAAATGAAAATGCTTTAACATTTCATAACCACCTCCGAGATTTTTTTTTTTAATAGGAAGGAAAGAAACATATACCATTTTGGTGCTGCAACCCATTGGAAGGAGATGATCTGGTTCCTACTTCAGTTTCATAACATTCCACAAAGTCCTGAAATTGAACTTCCAGACTAGAGAAATCTTCACTAGCATCCAGATCAAATGTATCTGGCAGTAAATCTGCTACATCATTGCCATCAAAGCCATCATCCTTAGCATCGTCATAGAAGCCTTCCTCATTCTGGTGTTGACTAAGCCAGTAATCCCGATACCAAGTTGAAGTGGTAACCAGTTGCCACCATTCAGGGGAAAAATCCTCCACTTGACGGTAAGCAGCAGGAATAAAGAGTGGGGCATCAGGGTTTAATGTTGACCTTCCTCCTGAAACTAATGCCATCTGTTTCAATCAAGTATTGTTCTCACTTTTTAATCTGCATCCAAAATATATTGACATCAAAACCAGTTTAAGTAAGCAATCCATTTCAACACAATTTAGAACAAATCATGCAAGAGAAGGGAAAAAAAAAAAATTCAATTCTATTAAAAGAGTTCATTCATTTTAATAATAGATAATGGAATCTTTTTGTTTAGAAGAAATCTTATATCGATAGTATCGCTAATAAATTTTTGTTAATTTTCTCATCCCATTATTTTTTTTTAAAATAAAAAGAATTAAAATCAGTTAAATACCGCTTCAATTTTAATAAGAGAGTCATTAAAATAAAATTCAATTATTTTTAGTTCTTTCAAAATCTGAATTTCCGAACACAATATAAAATACTATAAATGGATCTCAACCCTAAATATAACTACATGATAAACAATTATTTTGCATTCCATCTCCAGAAATTAGGCTAATAAGCTTACTTAAAAAACTATTTACAATTTGATGATAGGCTTATTTTGGATTTCAAAAAACTTTCTATAATTTGATGACATTTGTGAAGCACATGATCCTTTTATTCCCTAGCAAAAGTAGCTTTCTTAATTGCCAGTCACTAAGGCTCTGTTGCCACAGTGAAATATACTATAAGTGTTCGATTTACTCATTCTGGTGTACACCAAAGTCAAATTGTGAATCAGTAACTGAGATCCATTCCACTGATAGCAAACAAAAATATCAAAATCGATCACCAACTCAAATCAAACATGATCCAATTAGTCTTTGCTACAATTACAATGATCAAACTATACAATACCAAATACATAATACATTTATGCATTATGTTCAAGATCTTGATTTCCATATGATCTGGTCACACCAAAGTCAAATATTCTGATCATAGGAAAACAAAGTGTGATTTCCAGGTATATTATATGACACTGATCATCAAAATAGATGTCATCTAGCCACGGATCACAAAATATAAGCCCATCAAAACAAAACCAACACCAAACGTAAAATGGATCAGGGTTTGAGATGATACCTTCAGCTAAGACGAATATCTGCGAGGTTGCCGATTGGACAAGTATGGTTAGGACCATTCAGCGGGCAATACGTAAGTAAAAGAGAGGCGCGCATTTATAGGCGGGCTGTCCGAGCCTCACAGGTTCGGAAGTGCCAAACCAAACCAGTCCTTTGTTTATAGGATTTCTACGCGCCCGCTCTTGGTGCTGTTCTTATAGACGGTAATTAGCCGGTCACCGGTCATATGCGCGGTTGTGGTTTCTGTTTGACTTGTTGACTTCACGGTACGCTAGTGGTTCGTGGGGCCTTTAACTTAGACGCGTTCATATAATCCGACAAATTTAAGCACAAGAGTATTGTGATAAATGGCTTGCAATTTTTTTTTTTTTAATTAGCTGACATACAATAACATTAGTACGGCATTATTATTTACAGATAACAGCCTTTTTTTTTCTCTAAAAATATCGTCCAACTACTGTATCACTATTGCTATTAACATGATTGCTATAATCAGGAATGGATCTATCCAGTATTTAAATAGAGAAGGGCTCAAAATGATATAAAAATTTTAATTATAAGAGGTCGAAGTAAAATGAAAATATTAAAGTGAAATAAAAATTAAAATATAAAGATCAAAAGTAATATATAATTGGCTATAGTCATACCTAATAATTGTTTGTAATCCAAAGATCTATAGAAAAACCTTCAAATAAAAAATGTATTTTAATTTAAATTAAAAGAAAAAAATAAAACATTTAAAAATCAATTTATTTAAGATATTAACAATTTTTTGCCCTTAACTTAAATATAATTGAATATGGTTATAAATTTGTATTATTTTTATTATGCACTTGAATTAAGTTTGTTAAGAGAATGAAAATGATATGTTTTAAATCTGATTGATTTTTTTTAATGTTAAAATAGTTAGTAGTCAAGCTAGATAAGTTGAGAAAAAAACAAGAGACACACCACAAACTTTAGGTTTCAGTCCATGGGTGTGGTTCTCAAAACCATGCCCCCAAGGTGACTCGATTAGGACCATGGTTGTGATATTTTGACCACCACTGTTGTGTTTTTAGAGCAAAAGTAGACAGCCTCTAATCAATTCTAGAAGGATTTTCACAACAATTGTGTTTCTCATTTTATGGATATGTTTTTTAATCCAAATTGCAAAAATGAGATGGCCATTTTTAGAAGAATTCACTATGGGCCATGTTCCTTCCTATAGTCATGGTTCCGAAACCACAACCATGTCGACCTGGCCTGATATAAAAAGACGCCACTTCAAGTATCTTTGATTCACATTTATGATTTGGCTTTGTTAATTAATTAAGCCTTTTTAGATGGCCCTAAACATTCATCTGGCACTCATTAATCTATTCACAACTAAATATTACAAGATGCACAAATTTTTATAAATTGAGAATTCATTCATCTGGCACTCATTAATCTATTCACAACTAAATATTACAAGATGCACAGATTTTTATAAATTGAGAATTTATGATGAGGTAATGGGCTATATTAGAAACATAGGATGGAGGCAATTTTCAAACACTAAAGTGCTTGCTTTTAGGGACCTCATCTTAGAATTTTTGAACGCATACCATATAACAATCAATATAATTTTTCTATGTGATATGTTAAAATTGAATTTAGATTATGTAAGAAACCTTACATGTTCCCTCTTTAAGAAATTAACAATATTTTGAGTTGCATAATATAGGTCTTCCTTGCCCATCTAATGCCTATAATGACTAATTATTTTGGAAGGAAATGCTAGGAAGGGAAATATTTTTAATGGAAGTAGGACCAAAGCCACTAGTATTTTAACCTATTCTTTGACTTATGTACTGTATCATGGCTTATTTAGTTTTTGAAAGGGGGATAATAGTGGGACAATTAATAAAAATAAAGCTTTTCTTTCTGTAATGTGTAGTGTATGGAAAATTACGAATATTAGGCATTGGCTTCCTCAATGATTTCTAAACGTAATAAGGGTAAAATTTGAAAAATTTTGTATGAGTTATTTTGTTATACATATTACAAATGTTGGTATATGACCTAATGCCAAAAGGCTAGCTAAGCTTATAATAGACATTGTTCATGTTATATGACTTAATGAATCATAGGTCCTTTATCATTTGGCTTTTTTTTTTTATACATAAAATTAAGTTACATTATATAATATAGTAATCCTTTAAGATAAAGTCCATGGAATTCATACACTTTGAAAATGTGATTATAAAGAGTTATAACTATGAGATACCTTCTCCATCAAAGTGTTATTACTAAACTATTATTAGTCATTATTCTATCAAAAATGGACATTGATAGACCTATGAGATTGATACATATTATATTTCAACTTGAGAGTCAAGTAAGTTGCTGATCTTTATAGGTAAATGTATTGGGGCTAGCATGTAGGTGCTTATTTGGGAATAAGTTTATTAAATGAGCCACTAGAGAATTCCATTTGAAATATTATTTATCTATTTATGGAATCTCTTCTAGGAGTTGTGCAAGTGATCCCTATAACTCGGGATCACCATAGTATCTTGTCAAGTGACTCCTATGCCTTAATTCATGATTTTAGTTATCCTTATCAAGGATGCTCATAAGGTTTGTTTTCAGTATAACAATAACTTGAAGAAGATAATGAGTGATCAAGAGAAGATTAATTGGCTTAAGATAATTAGGGACATCTAACTTGTTTTTGAATAATATTAACCACTAAATCCATGGCATAAAGGATACACATAGGTGTATGTATATTATAGATAAATGGAAAATAGTTTTCCATATATAGATAAGATGAATGAATAGAAAAAGGAGTTTTTTTTTTTTTTTTAATAACATCATCAAATGGCAAGTACTAATTAGAACTAATGAAGATCAAACTATATAAAGGAGACACATTTCCATCCTTTAAGTTTGATTAGATGATGGAAATGAAGGGATTGAATTACAATGAAAAACTTCTTACTAAATGTTATATCAAACCACCTTGATCATTCCTAAATATATTGATTTGTCATGACATACAAGCTAGGTACGAATCATGATCTTTAAATATGACTCAATGAATTAGTGGATTAATGATAAATTAAATTATTTAATTTCTCAAGTTGTTAATTAATTGAAAAAATTAGTTAATAGCTATGACTTATATTTATTGTCAAAAAAGTAAGGAAGCCTATAAGGTCACACATAAATAGATTAAAGTGGTGGAATTAAAATGGATTGGATATGACTTGATTTGAAAGGTTATCTTTGGATTAAGTTGTTAATTATAACTACTTAATATGTATTAAACTATAATTTAGTCATAATGGCCAATACTCTAAATAAGATTTTTGTTTCGAAATTCTTATATATGCTTAAGTTAACCCTAAGGTCAACTAATAGATGCATAACTACTGTAAGAGACAAAAGTGTGTGCTTGAGTGTAACTAGCTAAACACTAATCCTTTCTGCCCTCTCTCATTCAACTTAGGAGAAGCATTAGGATTTCCACCCCTTGGTTCATTCAAATAAATTATAGAGGTCATACATACCTTAGTGTAGCTAATTATGGTTCACTATAACCTTATCAAAAGGTGAAAAAGATTGAAGGAGTCATCAACTAGGTATGATAATCACAACCTTTATTCTTATTTCACTTGATTATTTAATTGATTCAATCTTAAAACTTTGGGTTTGGAAATTTAAAATTTTAATTCTTTTATTATATATGCTTTATATAAGACTTAAATTAATTAAAAATTCCCAAACAACAAAGTATTTACTAGTTTTAGAACATTTGACAACTCAAATTGAGCTCACTGATGTGCTCGCCTTCTTTAAACTCAATTGTTTTTCCCACTTTCAGTTCATATGACAAGTAAAAGATCATTATGAGTTAGCGGTAGCTATGGAAGGAGGACCATCTAATACATAAAGGATAAAGACCATCCAATATGTAAAGGATGAGGAGGTCACACTCACATAGGTTATGGAGAAGTTAAATAATATGTATAATCAATTTCAAGCATTTCAACCTTCAATTGAGGCATAAATTTCTCATCTTTAAGACTAATTGACCATATACTAGTTAATGGGCTACTAATACCCACCACCTCTTCTGGCAAAAGATGAAGATGATATGCATGATTGGTGTTAAGGTCTTTATGCCCTTCTACTATGTTTTATGTACTTCTTAACTTGTATAGTTTATCTCAAGAACTATTTATTTTTATTTTTTTTATGATGTAAAAGATGGATCTATTTCTCTTATATTTATTTAAGTTTTATATGAAGCCAAGATATTTCAATTAAGGAATTATTGAATATCATTGCTACTCTTTTAGAAGCATATGAAATTAACATATAATCTAAGTATCATAATACTTAGGAGGAAGGGGTATTTTTTTTTTCTTAAACTCTTACTTTTGTTGTGTCAATGGGCAGAATGTTTGGAGAACATATGACTTAAGACATTAGTCTCACTCTTCTACTTTGAATGATGTGTTTTTAATGATAACAAAATAATAACAAAACAAAAAGAAGTTCTTATGTTTATATTTTAGTATTTTTGTATCCTATGAATAGATCCGACAAATGGTAAAGGCGAAAAAGAATGCAATAGGCATTGAATAACTTTAGATGGGCATTAAACACATGAGTCTCACTCCTTTACTTTGAATGATGTGTTTTGAATGATAACAAAATAATAAAAAAAAATCAAGAGAAGTTCTAATATTTGTATTTTAGTGTTTTTGTATCCAATGAACAGACCCAAAAAATGGTAAAAGGGAAAATGAATGCAATAGGCATTAAACAACTTTAAATGGGCATTGAACAATTTTCAACGGGCTTTGAATAATTCCCAATAGGCATTGAAATTTCAATGGGCATTGAATAATTTGCAATGAGTGTTGGACAAGTGCTCAAATGTGTAAAGTGTTCTAAACTATCCAATAGGCATTGAGAAATTCGCCATGGGAGTTGGAGAACTGGTATAGTTTGAGCTATGCTTTCCAGACCTTGCTACAGGTGTTGAGATTTCATAATGGGTGTTGGCCATGCCCTCAAATAGGCAATGCATATTTGTAACAAGCATTGGAAAAAGTGCCTTAAATTGAGAAAAACTCACTAGAACTTGAAATGAGCATTGATCCTTCACAACAGACATTGGAGAAAAACTCTAGATTGATCTAAAGCTTTTGGACCCTCCAATGAGGCACACTTCATATCTCAAAAGGCATTGAAGGTATATCAAATGGGCATTAAGAATTTCCTAATAGCCATTGATGCATTTTTAAAGTGTTTGAAAAATAGAGCATAAAGTTCATGCTTTTTGGAAAATAAAAAATGGGCTTTGATATTACTCCAACGAAAATTAAGGTAAAAGCTAACAACTATAGAAAAATGAACAATGGGAATTTGAGTTATCCATTACAAGACAAATGGGTGTTGCTAAGAATCAATAGGTGATGTCACTTCTAACGACTAGTTTTACAGAAAAGTTGTTAGACTGAAAATCAATTATTCCAATGGCTAATTTATAGTTTTGGCTATACAAGGAACATTTTTGAAGATCATAAGAAAGGTTAGAAACTTTGGAGAACACTAGTAATCAACTAGAGAACATTTAGCAAGCTATTTTGTGTAAACCTTTTGGTGTTGCTTTAATTTAGATAGAGTGAGGATTATTTTGTAACTCTTTGAGAGTAGGTTTTCTTGAGCATTAAAAGTGTAATTGCTACTTAATTTGAGAGGCATTGACACTACTTAGATCTATCCTTAGTAGTGGCTAAAAGGTTGGTATTATACCTTAGAAAAATACCAAGGTTTGGGTTGGCTCTCTTATTCCTTTGTTTAAAGAGAGTAGTTGTAAAGATAGTCCTTGAGCTTACAAAAGGGAAGGTTCTTGAGCCTTGAAAAGGGAAAAGGTTGTTCTTGAGTCTACAAAAGGAATAGAAAGGCATAAAAGAAAGCTTGTGGATAGGCACATTATCGAACCACTATAAATCTGTGTGTTAATTTCTATTTGTTTCTTCCACATTATTTATTTGTATTTTTATTTACGACCCAATTCACCCCTTATTGGGTTGCCTCATTTGCATCCAAACCAACAATTAGTGTCAGAGCCTAATTAGACTAGGTTGGTTTAACCTAAGTCATGAACCTCTTTTGATCTTGGCAATAGAGATTGATCAATTCTAATACTTTTATTAAGTGTTGTTTTGTAGATTATAAGTTAGATTTTTTCATTGGAAGTAGGATGAAATTCAAAATCTCCAATAATGTAAAGATCATTGAAATTCGCAGTATATGTATGGTAAATCACGACCGTAAATCAATCAAAAAAAGGATGAAGCTAGGCCAGAGGACTTCGTGGGCTATTTCGTTGCCATGAACCATCCAAAGACTGTAAAGCCTTAGTCACAGAAGAATTCACGGTAAGTGTCGCACTAGGTTCGCAACCGCGATTTTCATAGTGACAATAGAGAGAACCAAAGCCACAACCACACCTTGCCAGGTGTCCATTGAAAGATTAAAGATCGCGAGGGCAAAAATTTGATAGCGACCACGACTCAAGGAGTTGAAGCTTCTTCACCAAACAAAGGAATTCGCAATCGCAGTCGAGCCCAAGAGTTAGGTATCTCGTGACTACGACTTTTGATAGTGGTTAGAACACAACGACTATATTTTCTTAGACAACCAATGGACAACTGACATATGGACTAGCCGTTAGACACAAATGAGATTTTCTACAAAAATTTTCAGCTCCACAATGGAAATTGAAAATTCGCGGCCGCGAAATGGTAGTAGCAATCGCGACTTTCGCCTGACAAGCATTTAATGCTAAATTTGCCTAGTACATCTTGGAGATTTATTAATTATTTTAGAGTAATGTCTCTTTGATGGATATGGATTATAAATACTCCACCAAACATATGTAAATGTAAGAGAATTCATTAATTTGTAACCAATCTCTTGCTAATTTGCTACTCATTTTTTAATTCTCATTTATGTGTTTGTGATTGTTTGGTGTGAGCAATAAACACCATTGTAAGAGGTTTTAGTGTGAGCCTTGAAAACACTTATGAGAGGTTTTAGTGTGAGCCTTGAAAACATTTGTAAGAGGTTTTCATGTGAGCCTAGAAAACACAAGGTGTAAAGTTGTTGTGTGAGCCATAAACAAAAGTTTTAAAAGTTTGATGTGAGCTTGGAAACACCTATTAAGTTGAGTGAAATGCCCAATTGTAGAGAATTAGGGATTGGATATAAGGTTAGTTAACACTCGAATCACTATAAACACAAATGTCGATTTCTTTCTTCTCCAACTCATCTTCTTAAACATATTAACCCTATTTTTAATTTTTAAATTAGGCACCAATTCAACCCCCCCTTCTTGGTGCCCTAGGCCAACAAGTGATATCAGAGCCAAGTCTCATTAAAAACCTTAATTGAGTGAGTAAATATCAATAGCACAAGAAGGAATCCACTCATACGTCAAGGCTTATTTTGATGGAATTGATTATACTCATTGAAAGTATAGGATGGAGATCTATCTAGATACGGATGTGGTGGATCTATGGGATGTTATTGTTATAAAATGGAAGCCACCCACCAAAGTGGTGGATGAGAGTAAAGAACTAATCCCTAAAGAATAATGCGTTGAAGCACATAAAAGATCCAATGGCAAGAACAATAGAGCCATGACAATCCTTATAAGCTCTCTCTCAATAGAAGAAATTGAAAGGGTAAAACATTGCCAAACTGCCCATAACATTTGGAAAGCATTAGAGAACTATCATGAAGGCACCACCTTGGTGAAATCTAGTTGACTAGAGATGTATGTGATGGAGTGGGAGTTATTCATGAGGAAGGAGGATGAGAGCATCACCGATTTGACTAATAGATTCTTAGCAATCATCACCAACATGAATAAGTTTGGTAGGATTCTCACAAATCATAAGGTAAACTCCAAAATTCTAAAGTCTTTGCCTTTTGAGAAATTTAGTGCTAGAGTATGTAGTATCCAAGAATCCAACCCAGAAGTAGGGAAGGTGCCAACGGATGTCGTGATAGGCAAACACTTAACTCATGAGTTGGCCTTAAAGAAAGATGAGGAGATGAAGAAACTGAGGGGAAAAGGAGAAAAATCTAAAAAATAAGAAAGGAAGACCTTTCCACTTAAGTTTACATCTAAAGAGAAGGAAGTTGAGGTTACTTCAAGTGAAGAAGAAAGTGACAAGGAGAAAGAGGAACTAGCAATGCTCTCTAAAAGGACCAAGGAGCTTATTAAAAGAAGAAAAGAAAGAAGGAACTTCAAGAAAGCTACTCCTAATCCTAATGAGAGATCAATCAAAGTCACTTCTATGAGTATGGCAAATAAGGCCACATTAAGTATGATTATCCAAAGTTAAAGAAGAAGAAGAAAGGGGACAAAGAGAAGAGGAAAAGCTTCAAAGCTACTTAAGATGATAGCTCAAGTGAGGATGAGAAAGATGAGAAGATTGCCAATATATGCTTCATGGCTCAAGAGGATTCTCCTAATGGGGTAAACATTTCATCTCATTATCATTCTGATTATGATGATTTAGATGATGTAGATAAAGAGCTTCTAGAAGCTCTCATAGTGAGATGTGACAAATATAAGTCACAAATGAAGATTTACAAGAGAAAATGCTCAAAATTAGAGGATGATTACAAATCCCTTAATAATCTTATAAGTGAATTGAGGGCTTCAAATGAAGAACTCAAAAAGTGAATAGAAAATCTTTCTAAATCATCTTCATCATTAGCTTTATTAACAAAAGAGAATGGCTCTCTAAAGGGAGAAGTCATTGAGCTTAGAAGCTCAGTCTCAA
Source organism: Omphalea diandra (assembly GCA_949677035.1). Classification (NCBI taxonomy): domain Eukaryota; kingdom Viridiplantae; phylum Streptophyta; class Magnoliopsida; order Malpighiales; family Euphorbiaceae; genus Omphalea; species Omphalea diandra. Next base: position 6,400 of record CATIWR010674869.1, on the reverse strand, counting down.
AATTTCATAAGGGTAAGGAAGCTTTAGATACACTCATAGTATCACAAAGGCCTCCCTTAATTAGGCATGGTCTAGGATTTAATGAAGCCTCAACCTCCACATCTACACTCACTACATTTGTTAGAGCAACAACACCTCAAATTTCAAGTATTGAGGTCATTAGGAAGAGAGGTGCTCCTAGCACTAAGCCACCTATGCCTAATGGCAAAAGTAAGGCTCTCCAAGGCTCAAGAGCCAAGATTTAAAGAGCAAATAATGCTAATATTTACAATAAGAAGCATGCTCAAGCACACAAACATAAAAAATTATCTTATACTCCTCATCACTCATGCATTTGCATACACTCCCATAACCAAAGTATGAGAAGACCTCCTACTCATACTAAGATTGTGCATAGGAGAAAGACTCATAAGTCTAAACTCCAATGTCATTATTGCATGAGGTATGGACATATTAATATTTATTGCTACATTAAGAAGACTCACCTCAAATTGGAGGACCCTTCAATAACTAATCCCTTAGGACCCAAGTATGCTTTGGTACTAAAGAAGAGATGATTTATTTGTGTTGTGTAGGGATGTTTGGCAGCCTCTAATGAATCAAACAATTGGCATATGGATAGTAGATTCTTAAACCACATGATAAGTAATATAAAGCTATTCATGGCCTTGAAAGAAAAAGAAGGTGACAATGTCACATTTGGTAACAATGCCAAGGGTAAGGTAATTAGCATTGGAACCATTGGTAAGAATGGTTGCTCTTTAGTTAATGATGTTTTGTTAGTTGATGGCTTGCAATATAATTTGTTAAGTGTAAGTCAATTATGTGACAAAGGTAATAAAGTTACCTTTGACCCTAGAGAATGCCAAGTTACCACATTAGTGGATAAAAGGGTTATTTTCAAGGGTGAAAGGAAAAGCAATACCTAGTCAATTAACTTAGACAATTTGGATAACCAATCTTTTAAGTGTCTTATATCTCTTAATAATGAAGCTTGGCTATGGCATAGAAGACTTGGACATGCTAGCATAGAGCTCTTACAAAGCTTATCTAAAGGAAAGCTAGTGGAAAGTCTTCCCAAGCTAAGTTTCTCAAAAGACAAGACATATGGTCCTTGCCAAATGGGAAAGCAACATCAATCTTCCTTCAAAGCTAAAAATGTTGTAAATACATCTAAACCTCTTCAACTAATTCATATGGACTTGATATAACCTACTAGGAGTGTTAGTTTAGGTGGAAAACATTATGCACTAGTCCTAGTTGATGATTATTTAAAGTTTACTTGGGTGTCCTTTCTAGCTTATAAGAATGATACCTTTGAAGCTTATAAAAGCTTTGCAAAAAGAATTCAAAATGAAAAGGGTTACTTCATTTCTTTAAGAAGGAACTTATTCCTAAGCCTAAGGAACACCCAATTATAGGTTGTAAATGGGTATTTAGAAACAAGTTAGATGAGCAAGGATTTATCACTAGGAATAAAGCTAGATTGGTTGCAAAAGGTTATAACCAAGAGGAAAACATAAACTATGATGAAGCCTAAAGGTTAGAGGCCATTAGGATTCTTTTAGCTTATATATGTCATATGAATTTTAAACTTTTTCACCTGGATGTCAAAAGTACTTTTCTAAATGGGGTTATTGAGGAGGAAGTTTCTATTGAACAACCTCCAGGTTTTGAATCACATAGTTCTCCAAATTATGTTTTTAAATTGAATAAAGCCTTATATGGGTTGAAACAAGTTCCAAGAGCTTGGTATGAAAGGCTTAGTTCATTTCTTTTGAAAAATGATTTTGAAAAGGGAAAGGTGGACACTACCTTGTTTGTAAAAAGACACAAATATGATACACTTATAATACAAATTTATGTTGATGATATCATTTTTTGTGCTACTAATGAATCTCTTTATGAGGATTTTGCTAAGTGTATGACTAGGGAATTTTAAATGAGCATGATGGGAGAGCTCAAGTTTTTCCTTAGTTTACAAATCAAGCAAACCAAAGAAGGGATCTTCATCAACCAAGCCAAATACACAAACGACATAGTCAAGAAGTTTTGCATGGATGGATGCAAAGTAGTAAAAACACCCATGAGTGGTATCATCAAACTAGATAAAGATGAATCAGTTAAGACAGTTGATGAAAAGAGATATCAAGGTATGATTGGTTCTCTACTTTATCTTACATATTTAAGACTTAGCATTATGTTTAGTGTTTGTATGCATGTTAGATTTTAATCCTCTCCTAAAGAATCACATTAAAATGCTGTCAAAAGAATTTTCAAATATTTGCATAGTACATTACCCTTAGGACTATGGTATCTTAGGGATTCATCATTTAGTCTCATAGGCTATTTGGATGCAGATTATGCTGGTAGACTTTTAGATAGAAAGAGTACTTTTGGAACTTACCAATTTATAAGAGAATTCTTAGTGTCTTGGATTAGCTAGAAGCAAGTTTCAGTTGCCTTATCCACTACCGAAGCTAAGTATGTAGTTGCGGGTTATTGTTGCACCCAAGTGCTTTGGATGAAACAATAATTAAAGGATTACAACCAAGTTATTGATCACATTACTATCAAATGTGACAACACTAATGCAATTAATCTCTCTAAGAATCCCATCCAACACTCTAGAAGTAAACACATAGACATTAGGCATCATTTTCTTAGACATCATGTCCAAAATGGTGATGCTAAGTTATAATTTATAGACATAACTCATCAATTTGCAGATATTTTCACTAAACCTCTAAATGAAGAAAGATTGAACTTCGTTAAAAGAGAATTGGGAATGCTTGATGGAAGCTCCCTAAAGTGAAAAGCTTGATCTTTTGTTTGATTGCTAATGCTTGGTTGTATGTGATATTTATCTTTGGTTGTCTTAAATTTAAATGCAATTGTGCTTTTCTATGCCAAATTGCATAAATTAAGCACCAATAAATTAAGTGGATCACAATTTGAATCGTCAAATTTTGCTTTTTCATGATTATCCTTCTTGCCTTATAATTCACAGTCGCAATCCTTGACTCACGGTTATGAATTAAAGGATCATATCACCTGACTGACAAATGTCAAATTGCAGTTGCGAATTTTGCTTTCTACCATGAATTTAGTCAAATATTCAAATTTCTAACCATTGGACACACCGGTTCCTAAGGATTTTTTGTTTATTACTCATATTTTTCAGAATTAGCGATCGCAACTATGGATTTCGCGATTGTGAATTCTAGTAACTACCACACAATTAAGTGATTTGATTGTCAACCATTTTCAACCCTTCATTACTCCAATTCTAGCTGTTTTCACACCCTTCAAATGGTGATATAAACCCCTTAAACAGTGATTTTTTATCACTTCATTCTACTCCAAATCAATTATCTCTTTCCACACTCTCTAAATTCTCCAAGTCTCTCTATTTTCTCAATGGCTCCCAAGAAGATTTCTAAAATAGAGAAGCGCAAGGCAGTAGCCCAACCATCTGCACCTTTAGCCTTTCATCTTATGAAAGGAATCACAAATGAGGATAAGGAATGTTTCAAAGCCAACTCTTCCAAAATCATCCTCCCAAACAAAATACCATCTACCTTTTTGTTGGAGACCCTTGGGATCAACAACGAGATACGAGCATTCCTCTCCAACTTGGGATGGAATGAGTTCATCTTTCGGGAGAACCTGATTATGAGGAAGTTGTAAAGGAATTCATGTACATGGTGACACTAAGTCGTAATGTAGAATCACGAGTTGGGCAATATGGGTTAGTATTTCGTGCTTTTAGGGATCCTTATTTTATTACTTTTGAGCAATTGTTAAACCTCTTTAACCTTCAAGTCAGAGAAAATATCTCATTCATTATCTTCGTACTTGATGTAATCTATTTTGAGTTGTGGTTCGAAATTTCAATTGAGACTAAACACAACCCAAAAACTTCCCTAGCCAAATACATCAAATCCCTACCCTTTTAGATACTTAATCGTATCATCACCTTTCCTATAAATACTAAAGGTGATGAAAATGAGAAAGTGTCTCTAAAGGATCTAGCCTTCTTATTATGCCTTGTTAAAAACAAACCTATCCAAATTGATCGCTATCTTGTGGATCAATTAATCCATATGAGCACCAAACCAAATAGCCAATTCCTCCTCTCATCACATGTGATAACAATCTACCACTTTGTTGGAGCTCTTAATGAGGAAAATGAAAAATTCTTCACTAAGAAACTCCTCTCTTCTCAAAACTTTCTTGACCTCACCTACTTGATAAATGCCAAAGCCATACTCCTGGACACATATACATACACCTTGGGTGCCTTTGGGGCTAAGAAGATGGAGACATCTCAAGCCTCCAAAAGGAAGAGGCTCATCATTAAATAAAGAGGCCTACCAGTCCCTCCTCCTTAACGAAAACCCAAAAACCAAACTATCTCTTGCCACCATCAACCGCAACTTAGACAAGATGATGAGAATGATGAAGAGGAGATTCCTTTTCATCTCTCACTTTCACAGCGATATGGTGGATTTACAAGAGAAATTGGGTGTTCTTCCTTGCCATCTTCCTGATTTTGCTGAGTATGAGGATGCCCAGGAAGAGAAAGGCAATAAAGAAGTTGAGGAAGGCGACGAAGCTGAAGGCAGAGGCAACAATGATGAGGAAGACAATTCTGGAGATGATGATGACTCTCTAATCTTCTAGAATAGGATTTCTTTATATTTTCTCTTTGTTTTATTAATGTAAAGTTATTGATCCCATAACTTGTTTATAAGTAAATAAAGATGTTTGTTTTTAAAATTCTTTGTCTTATGTGATTGATTGAATTTACCTTTATGATTGTAATTCTTATGGCTTTACTCTTTATAAACACTTATCTATTTGTTATGCATTTTTTCTTTTCCCTTATAAACCCTCTTTTTGATCTTACCAAAGGGGGAGGGAAAAAATCAAGAAAGAATCTAAAGGGAGAGAAAATAATTTGCAAGAAAATAGCATAAGTTAAGGGGGAGCATTGTAGTCATACTTAGAAAATTTCACTTTGATATTTGTCTAGAAACTTTTAAGTATTTATTGAATCATTCACCATTCTAACTTTACAACTTCAAAACTCATGCATTTATTTTTCCTTAAGATCAATTTAAGTTGTCTAAATAAAAAAAGAGGAGATTGGTGGACTAGGTTGGTTTAACCTAAGTCATGGACCTCTTTTGATCTTGACAATAGAGATTGATCAATTCTAATATTTTATTAAGTGTTATTTTTTAGATTATAAGTTAGATTTTTTCATTGGAAGTAGGATGGAATTCAAAATCTCTAACAATGTAAACATCATCCAAATTTGTAGTATGTGTATGGTAAATTGCGACTGCGAACCAATCACAAGAAAGGATGAAGTTAGGCTAAAGGAATTTGTGGGCTATTTCGCTGCCGCGAACCATCCAAAGATTGTAAAACCTTAGTCATAGAGGAATTTGCGGTGACTGTTGCGCTAGGGTTGCGATCGCAACTTTCATAGTGACATGGAGGGAACCAAAGCCATAACTATAACGTGCCACATGTGCCAGGTGTTCGTTGAATGATAAAAAATTGAGAGGGAAAAAAATCAGTAGCGACTACAACTCAAGGAGTTGAATCTTCCTCACCAAACAGAGGAATTTGTGGTCTTAGTTGCACCCAAGACTTAGGTATCTCGCGATCGCTATTTTTGATAGCGGTTAGAATGCAACAACTATATTTTCTTAAACAAACCATGGACAGCTGACACGTGGACTAGCCGTTAGATACAGACAGGGCTTTTCACCAAAATTTTTGGCTCTACAGTGGAAATTGGAAATTCTCGACTGCAAAATGGTAGTAGTGACTACGACTTCCTCCTGACAAGCATTTAATACTAAATTTGCCTAGCACATCTTGGAGATTTGTTGATTATTTTAGAGTAACATCTCTTTGGTGGATATGAGTTATAAATAATCTGCTAAACAGATGTAAATGCAATAAAATTCATTAATTTATAACCAATCTCTTGCCAATTTGCTACTCATTCCTTCAATTCTCATTTTATGTGTAACATCCCTATCCCTATTCATTGGCATTATCACATGAATATATTCATTGCACAAATGATATGAAATCACATATGAGCATATGCACTGTATCAAATGATATGAAATCTCACATGAATATATGCACATGATAAATAATCATTTAGACATGTGAATTGTAAAAACACGATAATGACAATTGCACCGTTGCATTTGGGATGCTTGAACATATATGCAGTGTTTGCTTAGTTATATGGCAAATTATTTCATGTTGTGTGCTTATTATAGAGTCATAAATAATGGTGTTTGAGAGCTCATCTAAAAGTATAAAGAGCATCTAGAAATTAGAGAATGGACGAAGGTGATGAAGGAAT
>CATIWR010674844.1:0-27577 GCA_949677035.1 Omphalea diandra | reverse complement strand
TATATATATATAGATATATAGTTTAAGTAACATAGAAGTTAAATTATGTAAGTAGTAGTAGGATGGGATAATCTTAAAAAATTTTATGATAGATTTACAATGAAATTTACGATGGATTAGCAACAGAGTTTTTGCTAAATTGCTATAAAATACTGACGACTTGGCTATGTATTTGCAATGGATTTTGCGATGCATTTGAGACAAATTTATCACTAGATTCCTATAAAATATTGACAAAATAGTGATGAATTTGCGATGGATTAACAATGAAATTTTGTGACAAAAATATTCCATCTCAAATTCATCACTAAGTTAGCGACGGATTCCTAAATTTATCATTACTAGATTAGCAACGAGCTAATTAGCAATGAATTTTTTCCATCGTAAATCCTACTTAGTAATGGAAATTTTGTTGCTAATTTGATTATTTTTGTAGTAAAAGTAGTCCAATCATTTTTACAAGAAGATTTCGCCTATAATAAACTTGTTGGAGAAGTTCTTCTTCACCTATTTGGTAGATATCATGTTGTCATTCTAATGTTTTGATATATTTGACAACTCTATCTACAAAATATTAGATTTGCTGGAGATCATTTTTTAAAAATACATCTTTTAAATTCTACATAAATTACAAATCTGTCTTTTAAATGAATAAGATTTTAATGTCTTTAAAAAGTACAAAGTCCTAGAGACTTTAAGAATTGGTTTTCCCTTGTTCAATCAAAGAATTTCCTCATGTTCTTTATCATCAGCTTTTAAATCTTCTTTATGATTTTTATCATAGGGTCTATACCCTTTTTCATTATGACTTTCTTTAAAAGGCTAAACTTGAATTTCACTTTGGTTTTATGACCATAGGTTCTTATGTGGGTTCATCTAGTAAATCTTTGTCAAGGCCATAATAAAAAATTTCTTCTCTAGATTTTTTTTATTAAAGCCTTCCCTATAGGAGTTAGGTTTAAAGTCCATTAAGACTCACTAACACTTCTGTTGACCTTTTGACTTGAAATGTCACCATTCACAGTTTTGGAGCTATTACAACTTTCCTCCTGTAAAGGATTTAGGCTTTTTTTACTTCTAAAAATGTCTAGTTCACCATCATCTTTGGTGTTATGGTCAATCTAAACTTGTTGAGCAACTTTTACAAAAATGGCAAGTTTAATGACAAATTTCTTAGAATACTCCATACTTAGAATTTCAACTTGTATTTGCGAAACTAAGGGTTTTACCTTTTTTTTTTTTTTTTCATCCTTTCAAACTAAAGCCTCTTTGTTTTTATTTTATCCATTAGCTTTTTAGTGATAGCCAATTCTTTCAAACTTTTTGTAATGACTTTTCTTATACATTTATAAGTGAAATGCCCTTGATTCTTACACAACTAATAAATACCACCTTTTGATACTTTTGTTCTTCTTTTCATTCTGAAAAATGATTTAATAAGAAAAAAGAAAGAAGAAAGCTTTCTCAAAATAGTAATTGGTAGGTAAAAGGAAAAAAGATTTAATAAGAAGGAAGGCAAACCTAACCTGGGGAGGTTTTGACCCCTTAAAATAGTTTTAAAGATGGGAGCCAAAGTACCCAAAAAGAGGAAAACCATGAACTACCTAAAGAATGGTGAAATAGCCTGTGTATGAAGTGAACAACCCAATGAATGGGCTTGTGCACATGATGAATGACTTGCATATATGGAACACCTATTCAAGAAATGGAATAGCCATTTAAATAGGATAAGAGTAAACAAAGAGAAGAAGACCAAACGAAACGTTCTAAAGATGCCTGTGAATAGCCTAAATGAACAACCCCAATTACCATGAAGAAAAATAGAGAATTTCAAATAAAAAGTGGAATGCCCTAGCTTGCCTTTGAAACAACCTGAATAAATAGCTCCATTCAATAAGATAATTTTAAGAAATTCAAGCAGAGAATTTGAACAGCCTAGCAACTAGAAAGCCTTTTAAAAGTAAGATCAAGACAAGTTGGCAATTATTATGTAAACGACCTGTATAACAATATGAATGGCTCATTCACTATGTAACTACTAGTTTTTTCAAAAGTAACTTGTCTCTTGTATATGTTGGTTAGTTTTAAAGAGCTTTTTTATAAATAAATCATCATATGAACTTTTTACAAGATTAGAAACCAAAAGAAAATGATTACATTTGTTTAAGATTTAATTCTTTTATTTTTGGGTATAGTGAGCTTTTAAGAGAATTTATAACTAACCTTGAGTTAATAATTGTAAGCTTTCTCATATACTAATTTATAATTGCTACCTACTTACTAAGGTTTAATCCTTTGATAAGTGAGAATAGTTGGTATTAAGTTTTAAAAAATATTAAGAGGTGGTTTTGTCTCTTTTTATCTTTATAGGAATAGAGTAGCAGGGTTCATCCTTAGCCAATAAAAGGATAGATTATATCATAGGTTGCAAAAGATGGTGAAAGGGCTAAATGGATGTTTAGAAAATGGATATAAGCACAATTAGCCAAACCACTATAAATCTTTGTATTGAATTTTCCCTTCCTTTCACTTATTATTTTAGAAGCAACCAATTTACTCCCCTCTTAGATTTCCATCCTTACCTAGTTCCACAAGCGGTATCAGAGCCTTGTATTTTTTTTAACCTTAAGTGCAAAATAAGAGATCCATGGTATCCTAAAATGAGTACAAACCTGAGGGTCAATTAATTGTCAAACCTCCATTCTTCAATGGAATGAACTATCAATATTAAAAGTGTTAGATGTTTTACTTTCTAAGATCATAATTTATTGAACCATATAGAATCATGAAAAAGGATCCCTATGTTCCCATGAATACACTTGTTGATGAAATACAAGTTTAAAAGAATATTGATGAATTTAATAGAGAAGATAACTAAGTGGCTAATAGTGATAAGGCTATCCATATGCTCTTTTGTGCCTTAAGTCATAGTGAATACAAAAAGGTGAACATAAAGATTACTTTTAAAGAAATCTCAAAAGCCTTAAAGATTAGCATGAGATTATGAAGCAAGTAAAGGAGAATTAGATGAAAACCTTCATCTTTCAATATGAGACCTTTTTAATGAAGCCATAAGAGAAAATTAGCCAAATGTGTGATGGCTTCATCAAAGTTGTTAAGGAAATGAAGGCTTTTAGAAAGACATTTACTAATGAAGATCTAATAATGAAAGCTCTGAAGTGTCTAACCAAAGAATGGCTTGACAAAGACACATCTCTCAAGGATGCTAAAGATTTAAAGACCATAACTTTGGATGAGCTATTGAAAAATCACATTAATTATTAGATGTTATTAATAAGAAAGCACCATCCACATCAAAGTAAGCTAATAAGAAAAGGATAGGAGTTGCACTCAACATTACTTCTAAATATTCGAGCTCTATTGATAAAGAATTTGATGAGGAAAACGTGGCTTTCATAACCAATCAATTCCAAAAGATGCTTAAGAGGTTTCCTTAAAGGAAAAGGGGAGAATAAGCTTGATCAAATGGAGTGATATAAGTGAGAGAAGCTCAACTACATGAGATTGATTACCCTAAGGCCAAATTTGACAAAAAAGAAAATAGGAGAAAAAAAAGAAAGAAAGAAAGCATATAAAGCCACTTCGGATGATTTAACCTCCTCTCAATTAAGCCAATTGAAGAAAAGCTAAAAAAAAATAAGAAGATAAAGAACCAATCTTTGTTTCATGGCCATTAAGGATAGCTCTCGAATTGAAGTATGTTGTAATGCTTTTGATAGTGATACAGATGATGTTGATCAAAAGCTGAATGATATATTCACTATTCAAAAACTTATGGAAGCCCTAAAATCCACCAATAATGATTTGGATAAAAGTTTTAATACTAGTAAATTTTTAAAAACATAATTGATAGAACTAAAAAGAAAATTTAAAATTTTAAAAAGGAAAAATGAGATTTTATTAAATGAGAAACATTTTTTGGAAACTCTTTCTTCTCAAAGTGAGAGTCTTAAAAAGGAAGCTTTGAGTTCAAAGGACTCTTTTGCCTTTTTCTTTTTAGTAAAGAAAAAGAAAAACTTGACTTAATTTTAAGCTCTCAAAAGGCTTCAATAGATATAAACATGACTTAAGCTTTGATTATTTAAACCACTACCTTTGAACTTAAATTTTTGAAAGCCTCTTTAAAGGCTAGAACTCATTCTCCTTCATTTGTTAGGACACAAGTGCTTAATACTAAATACTAACATTTACATGCATAAAGGCCTAAGTTAAAAATCATGCCTTTATCTATAGGTCTCAAAGACCAAAGCTTGATAGAAATGCATATGTTCCTATAATTCCTAGGCCACAAGCAAATAGGAAGTCATCCTATGACTATTCCACCTAAAGACCTAGAGGTCCATTCCTTTGTTAATACTTTTACCATGAAAAATTTTGCCATAAGGCATACTTTTGCTATTCATAGCTAAACAATAAAAATATGTTTGTTTCTAACCCCAACGAACCTAAAAAGAAATGGACACTAAATAAAAATGCTTAAATGATAGTGATACAAATGTGGGTAACTTGTATCAAACTTATATTCAATGTTGTTCCCTTTGCCCAATGAGTATTCAATAATCAAGTAAAGACTTTAATTTTCAACTACACCTCTAGATAGCTTGTATCTAGTAACCTAAGTTACAAAGAATTAAATGGGGTTTAATATCCAAACCTAAAAAGAAATGGTCAATTTTAAGTTTAGAATTAAATAAGTTTACAAAGCTACTTAAGCCTTCTCTCAAATAACCTCATTAAGTTCTTTCAAGAACCAAAGAAAAGAATAATTTCTCATAAGAAAATCTAAATTATATTGATAAAAAAAATTAAGTGCCAAAAACATGGTTTGAATGGCCTATTTATAGGCCTTATAATGCTTTACTTACTAAGAATAAAAGAAGTAAATCCTATTCTAGAAGTAAGAAACAAACTAAATATGAATATAGTCATCTTCCTAAAACATTAGCTAATAACACTAATAAAGAAATAACTAAAATCCTAAACTAAATAAAAAGTAGAATTCAATTAAGAAAGGAAGGGAAGAATATTTTAGAGATCTTTCATATTTGAAAGATGTTAGACTTGACTTTAATGATCTCTTTACCATGTGTCACCTCCCCTCTTTAAGAATATTGTTATTCCCCCAAAAGATACTTAGAATATTCTTAGAAGCTTCTAGAACTTTTGTGAAACCTTTTACAACAATTTTGTGCAATTTTCTCCATTTGTAGTGTTTATTTTAAGGATCCACACATCAAAAAAAGTGTAAAAATATTCATTTTGCCTTTGAGAGGATCCACTAAATGCTCCAAGGCTTGGTTTCTTGACTTCCTCTTAAACGAACATTTTTTAAGCTTCTATAAACTTCTTAAGGTATGCCCTTGTTATTGGTCCTTTGAGTTGAAGTGTTTCTTCTTGTTTAATAGTTCCTTGACTTGCATCATATAGGTTGGAAACTCCTATACCAAATGCTTAAAATGAATAATCCAAAGTTGAAGGGAAGTTGATGAGAAAGGAAGGGTTAATCTTCAAGATGTTAAGTGTATCAAATTTGAAATTTATCCCTTAGCCTCCTTTTGCTCTTAATTTGGTTATTATACATGTGCATATACCTTTAAGGTCTGATAATGAACCATATAATAATGAAACAGTGGAAATGCGAATAAAACCTATTAATTTGTATCGACAAATGGTCTTTGATGTTGTTGATCCAGAGTTTGAATCAGAGACAATGGAAGAAGCCCCAAATCATGATGCATAAAAATTCTATGACATGTTGAGGACAATCGATGAATAATTATACGAAGGATGTGAGACTCATTAATACTTGTCGGCAATTGGTAGGTGTCTGTATGTTAAGTCTGAACAACATTTGTCTGAAAGATATTATGATGATATCATGCAATTATGGGGTGAGGTATTACTAAAAGATCACAAGATGATGGACAGTTTCTATAGCACAAAGAAGTTAGTTTAAGGATCGGGATTGCCCTTATAAATGATCGACTATTATAAGAATTTTTTTATGATATATTTGGGCCAAGATAGTTATGAGACCAAGTGCAAATTTTGTAGTGAACATAGATATAAAAGGGGAGGTAGGAACAAGATAAACATTCTAGTTAAGTGTATGTATTATTTCCCTTTGACTTAACGATTGCAAAGACTATATACTTTTGAAGTAACAACAACACATATGAGATGGCATGATGAGCATCTTCAAGATGATGGCGTTATATGTCATCTATCTGATTTAGAGGCCTGAAAGCATTTCAATCGCACTCATATAGAGTTTTAGCTGAGAGTCGAATGTTAGATTGGGTTTTTGCACTGATGGTTTTTAGCCTTTTGGTAGATAGGACAATAATATTCATCATGGCAAGTTATAATAAGTCCATAGAACTTACATCCATAGATGTATATGAAAGATGCATATATGTTTTTTTTACTATAATTATACCTAGTCCAAGTAACCCAAAAGGAAATATATATGTGTTTTTATAACTAGTGATTGCAGAACTAAAATATTTGTGGGAGGTGGACGTCCAAACATATGATCTATCTCAAAAGTAGAATTTTCTATTATGAGCTGCTTTCATGTGGACAATCAGTGATTTTCCTGCTTATTCCATGTTATCGGGACAGAGTACAACAAGCAAATTAGTACGTCCTTTCTGTATGGAACATTCACAAGCATTTTCACTTTCTAAAGGCAAAAAAACATCTTAGTTTGATAGTCACAAAAAGCTTTTAAGCCCCAATCATCCATTTAAGAGAAACAAAACTTCCTTTCTTAAGAATAGGATTAAGACTTTAACTTAGCGATCTATTTGGATGGGGGATGAAAAATAAGAAATTGAGAATTTAGACTAAACTAGGTGCATCTAATGTTAATGGTCTAATATGCAAGACTTATGGTTGGGAAAAAAAACATCTTTTAGGATTCGCCTTATTGGCACACAAATCTTATAAGACATTACCTCGATGTTATATACATTAAGAAAAATGTCTTTGAAAATGTGTTTAACATAGTCATAAATATCAAAGGCAAAACCAAAGATAATGCCAAGGCATGAGAAGACTTGAAAATATTACGACAATGTCTAGAGCTGCAGCAGGACGAACACACTAGAAAATATCTTAAAGCTTGTTACACATTAGACAATGCTAGGAAACAAATAATTTATGAATGGGTAAGAAATCCTAAGTTCCCTGATGAATAGGTTTCTAATCTTCTCGATGTGTTAACATGAGAAAGTATAAGATGTTTGGCATGAAAAATCATGATTGTCATGTCTTTATACAAAGGTTAATACCTATTGCATTTCATGAGCTTTTACCATCCAATGTTTAGTAAACACTTATTAAATTGAGCTTATTTTTTAAAGATTTAACAACTACTAGAATTGCAATTACAAACATGAAAAGAATTGAGAAAAAATTCCATTAATTATCTGCAAATTCGAGCATATCTTTCTACCTGCATTCTTCAACTCCATGGAACATCTACTAATTCACTTGCCATATGAAGTAAAAGTATTGGGCGAGTAAAATATTGGTGGATGTATGTTTTTGTTTTTGAAAGGTATTAAATCTTTATTTATGCTCTTATAGCATTTCACTTGATTTAATGTAATTTAATAGTTTTAATAATATTAAAGGTATCTACGACATTTGAAGAAAAACATAAAAAATAAAGCAAAGGTGGAAGCTTCAATTTGCAATGCATACTTAGTTAAGGAAGCATCAAATTTTTGTTCTTATTACTTTGAGCATCATGTCTGCACAAGGGAGAGACATGTAGCTTGTAATGATGATGGTAGGGATGTCGACGAACTATAGAGCAATCTCTTTATATTCAAACATCCCCGTCGAGCATACTGATGTCTAACTTATAGTCATTTGTCTGATATCAAATACAAAGCTGCACATACTTATATTTTACTGAATTGTAAAGAAGTATAACCACATATAACATAAGTTATTCCACACCATATTTATTGCACTTAAATTTCATTTCTATATGTCACTACTATCTCAAATCATATGCCATCTTGTCACAAAATCTTCATTGACATGTTAAGGCAATCCTTCCCTAACATTAATGATGTTGAAGTTAATGAGAAGTTTGATATAAATTTTTCTAATTGGTTCAAACATTATGTGAGATAACATAAACAATATAATGTATGAAGTTGTGTGCTACTATATTAAATATAGATCATCTTTTACTAATGTGTTTGTTATTTGATATTAGGTATATGTGAACTTCATCAATAACAAGTTCCTATATCATCTTCCACAAGGTCCTTTAAGATCAGTCAAATCATATAACGTGTACTTTGTTAATGGACACAAATTTCACATGGAATCTCATGGTTCAAGAAGATCTTCACCAAATAGTGGTGTTTTTATAAAGGGCTCCAATTATAGTGATCAACCATATGACTATTATGGTCGTTTGATAGAGATTTTACAATTAGAGTACCTAGCTAAATCTGTTAAATGAGTTGTGTTATTGAAGTATGATTGGTGTGATCCAACTTTTAATTATGGGATAAATATTGATAAATGATACAATGTTATTAATGTTAATATTAAGCGCAAATTTAATACATACAAGCCCTTTATTCTTGCAATGCAAGCTGCATAGATGTATTATGTAAATTATCTGAGCATTAGATGAGAAAAAACTGATTGGATGGAGGTGTGTAAGGTTAAAGCTAGGTCTAGGATGGATGTTCTTGACGAAATAGATTAATCTCCCACATCAGCTGATACATTTCAAGGAGATGACATGATTGTGCATCAAGTTGATACTGTTGGTGGTCTTGATGGACCATGTCCCTTTAATGATATTACAATATAATTTGTAGATATTTATAATAGGGATGATAGATCACAAAATGATGAGCCATTACTAGATACAGACTCCAAAGAGTCAAAAGGGGCAGAAGATCTAGATTATGATGATGATACTAATAGTGATTAATTATTGTGGTAAAACTTAATTTATATTGTTATTATATTATATGTTTATATTTATGCATAATTATATAACTAATTACATTTCAATTGATGTATTATATACATAATCATGACTAGAGGTGGACATATACATAGAGATCACTCTACATACAAGAGGACAATTGATAGGGAGGAGTCGCAGTGCACACACCTAATCACCTCCTATAACCCATCTATGCCGACCAGTGCATATCTGACTGGGGCAAGTGCATCTTCCACTCTAACAACTATAACATCTACAGGGTATCAAAGACCTACTCCTCTAGCACCATCTCCAACTGTAGCATTATCTTCACCTTCAGCTGCAGTTCTATCTCTTGCTTTTACACCATTACATTAGCCATCCATCATATCGACCCCAGGTTCAACATCTAATCCACCTATACCACAACTTGATGCAAACATGATAGCCTCACATGCAAATTGTGGACTGAGTCAATGAACACACGTCACTCTGTACAACAATTGGTATGTTTTAATTCTTTATTATTATGGATTGATAACTTCAAATACAAAGATATATCAAAATAATAATATTTTTTCTATGACATAGACTCATTCTGTTTGAGAGTTGCTTCCGTAAGATATGTAAGATATTCAAGAAGCAAGTGCATTATAAGGGAGCCCAATGGAAGAAAATCACCAAGGAGACTAAAGATTGTTTTTAGGATGAGTTTCAGTTATAGAATAAAATATTTGATTTTTATGTTTGTAAAGTTGTGGAATGTACAAAAAACTAATTCATCTATTTTGAATATATAACAATTTTTGCATTATGTGTACTAATGCTTGGTTGTAGAAATACTTTATTTGGGATAAGGTAATTTCTACTATGTTGAAGGTAGCAAGGAATTGAAAACCTTTCGAACGCTACAGTGACATGTTACATGACTTGTAAGAATTAGATCATAGACTAGTTTTTGCCCTTGAGCTAATGTACGAGCATTGACAACAGTTTTGGCAGTCCTTGGAGTTTAGGCGTATGGTAGACATATATTCTAGGCATCAACATAACACTATTTTATGAGGCAAGCCATCATGCCATACTGGAGGATCCATCTCACATTTTGAGCATGCAAAACATTTTGTAAGTATTCTAAAAGTTATCATTTTTCATTTATAATTTGATTTGAAAAAAATAATCGAGATACATTGTTGTATTATTATTAAATTATGTTATGGTTTCCATAATATTACTTTACATCTATCATCTTAAACTTGTGGATGTAACCTTGTGGATGTAAACTTGGGGATGCCAACTATCATGTTTTTTTATTTATGAACAAGGGGATATGTTTATTTTATAGGGGAGATGCTGCCAAAATTTTTTTACATTTTTGTGACATTTGATTTATTTTTTCACTTCAATTTAAACCTTTTTATTACATATTTAAGCTGAAAAGGAGGGTGTAGAACTACCACCTCTCAGATTCTTCCTTAGGCTTCATACTAGAAAAAATGGATGAAAAAACTTTTGTTGATCATGCAAGTCAATCTTTTAAGGTAAGTATTTGAACATCTTTATTACTTTATTATTTTATTGTATAATATTTATTTAGGGATTTCATCATTTCCTTAATATTCACATGATAAATTTTTGAATGAGAAACAACATTGGACACAAAATGGGGAGAGCGTCAATGAAAATGAATTATATTTTGAATTGGCTAATGACAGGAAGAAGAAACAGGTGTATGGACCGGGTTCAACATCACAGGAGTACTATCCTTTAGTTAGTTCTTAATCGTCATCATATGATGGGCGACAATCTTTTGTGTTGGTAGAGCAACTTCAACAACATCAACAGTTGATCACTCAGCAACAACAACAAATAGTGTAGAAGCAGGGGCAGCTTCAGATGGTCATTTAGAACTATCAGACTCGTTCTCCACATCCTCAATCTGGTGATGAGCCCTCCCAATTGCCCTCATTGCATTTAGATGATTACTATTTATTATGAAATAATAGATCAAATGAACTATGTTTATGTAATAACAATGTTATTTAACATTTGCAGCACATTTACACACACACACACACACACACACATATATATATATATATTCCTTTTATATAAAGTTATTCAATAACAAATATTAGTGAATACATGAAACATAATAATATTTTAAAAAAGATCTATTTAAAAAATATTGACTGGTTTAAGGAACATTTTGAAGGTAATTATTACCTATGAAATTTGCCTACAAAATATTTTCGAAGGTAAAATTTGCCTATGGATAAATTATGTAGATAATTTTACCTATGAAAATTTTCATAGGTAAATAACTTTGACACAATTCCACAGGTAAAATTTACCCTTGAATTCCCTACAAAATTGCTTATCTTCCTTGGGAAATTCAATCATGATTTACCTACGAAAATTTCTGTAGGTAAATATTACCAGCATTAATTTCACTAGGAAATCCTTAGGTCAATATTGCATACTAAAATTTTCTGTTGGGAAATTTTACCGACTACCTTATTGCCTTTGGATATAATCTGTGGGCAATCCATAGGTAATCCAGTTTACCTACGGAATTTGCTAGTTCACCCACCGAATTTTTCATAGGTAAATTGTTTTTTTTTTTTTGTAGTGTCGAATAAGCTCCAATAAGATCAAATTAGCTCGAATAAACTCAAATATATATTATCTCTTCAGTTATATATCAATAATCTACAATTTAATCAATCACAATAAAAATATAAACTCCTAAATTACATAAAAGGAGCATAGTTATGAATTCAAATTCAATCAAGTAGCATATTGATGACAAATAAATATAACTAATAACATCCAATAAGTTCAAATTCAAACAACCACATTAAGAAAATATAATTTTAACAAATTTGATATAAATGTCCAACAAATTTAAAAGATGATAGCAAAAAATAACTTTCACTAAATCCCATACACAACATCTACCCTTCCAATGCTTGAAGTCTATTGAAAATAACCCTGCAAATTAAAATAGAAAAAAATTTATTATAAAAATGAGTTAAACAACATTTAAAAAAATTTGTATCATATGGTGTAAACAAATATACAGTTCAAGAGTTGCAATACAAAGAAACACCTGTAAAAGCTCAAAATACTGATATAGACAAATATAAATTATTGCAAGATACCATAAAAAGAAACAACCAATAAAAGCTTAAAGTATTGGTATAAACAAATTTAAATTATTGCAAGATACGATATAAAGAAACAACCTATAAAAGCTTAAAGTACTTGGGCATTACCTCATAATCACTATTTTGAATTATATTATCACAGTCCAATGGAGCAAGTGAAATCATAAAAATGAGAGGACAATCTGCATTAGATTCTCTCTAAAAGAGCAAGTGCTACCTTAGTCATTGAAAACTTTCATTAAGGAATAGGAAGGACAATCTCGATTGATTTCTTCTTTTTCTATAAAGAAAAAAAATACATTTTTTCAATTTAAAATAAAATAATAAACATTACAGCTAAATGGCTAAAAAAATAAATAGATGAAAATAAACTTAGTCCATGCAGATTGTGGCACCAATCACCTCCATAAAGTAAAACTTGTATAGTTTTGGGTGACAAAGAAGCTCTATATCAATTACTCGACTCCCTACACTAAAAGTAGCCTCTAAAGCCACAATTGTGATAGGAATAACAAATATATCTTGAGCCATTTTAGATAAGATTCAATACTTCAAATTGTTTACTCTCTACCATTCTAAAGCATCAAATTGTTTTGAATCTCCCTCACAAATATAACACCCCTTTTTAAGATAATTATCTAAATTAGATTTCATTAGTAGAATAGTTTTGACTATTCTCACAAATTCAACAAATTCTGACCACCCAAAAGAAGCTTAGTTACTCACATTGTTGCTTGTAGCATTGATAACTGTTCACCACCTTGCTCACCAATATTAGGTTGAGATTCAACCATATATTCATCATATAACTCATACAAACCATTTCAAACCTTGTTGATATTCTCATGAGCTTTTTGTTTAGGATACATTTTAGGGAAACAAAATTCAATTATGTATATTTTACACCTAGGATCTAAGATGGCAACAATAGACATCAATAAATTACATTCCCTTTACTCTCATCCTTAGTTATTTCTCCCCCTTTATCGTTAACAAAAAGTAGTTCATAAGCAAAGAAATAACAAAGACAACTCAAGTAAGAATAAGGAAGGTGAGAAAATAGTTATATTTGTTGCATAAATGTTGTCCCTTACATGAACATTTTTGAAAAAACAAGGACAAAAGAAATGAAAGAAAGAGAAAATATGCACATGGAGATGAGTAGAGGTGAAGGTCCTAGAGATGGTTCTAAGACTTGTCCTTAGGCTCAGCTACTACCTCTGACTCTGTTGGAGAAGGTAGAGATCCATGTTGCAAGTTTAGTCCTTCAACTATCCAATCTAGGGTTTGGTTGATATCTTTCACATCCTTTTATAGTTTTTGTACCTTTTCGTGAAAGGAGATGGTGGAGGATTCAACCCTCTGAATAACACTAGACATGGTATCCAGTTGATCAAGGATGTTTTTCGCAAAGTCTGAGAGAGAAGTACTAGCAGCAGGAGCAAAAGCAGGAGTACTAGTACTTATCTATCCACAGTAGCAATCCATGCTTGAATGGCTTCCTCGATCTCTTTATCATCCTATTATGGTTCAGGTACTTCTCCTTCTTATAGAATTCTCTTTATTAGGCCTGAGTTGAGCCTTTGAAGGATCCCCATACTCAACAACATTTTCTCTCAAATGGATTCATTATGTGACAATTTTTCCAACATAATGTTTCTTGCTTCAAATTCCTCTTCTGTTGAGGGAATGGCCTTTACATACTTTGTAATCCTAGTGATGTAATACCCCATCATGAACTCATTTTCCTTGTCCACTTGACCATTTCTCCTTTACATCAAGACTAGGGGTGTGTTTATTCTTTGTTTGTTCTTCATGAACTAGAGATAGAAAAGGTTTGTGATGGTGCAATTACCATTTGATTGTGCTTTGTCGTTGATGTTCTAGGTATAAAACGGTGAGCAATCCTTAAGGCTTGGCTTTTATCTTTGATGCCTTGCTGTTATTACAACTATAGTTGCTTTTCTTGTATGTAATTGAATTCAAGAATTGGTTCACATCCACTTTGAAAGTGGAGGGATGCTCTATTATTCTAGTAGTGGCGACATTAAAACATTTGGCCAATTCATTTGGCCACAAGTTGTATTTCTTACTGAATAGTCTAAAGTTGATGGTCCTTTCTTATGTGTATGCATGACAATCACCTCCTAGAACTTTTAGAGTATTGAGAAACTCAATTATAAGCTCCAGATATGAGGGCTCTTTTATGTGACAAAATAGTTCTCACCTTATCCCTAACTTCAACTCTTCTACTTGATCTACCAACCTATACCTTTGTAGATTTGACCATAAAAAAATTTGTCTCCCCCAAGTTGTCTTGTGAGGTGTTTGAGAGCCAATTCATTCTCCTTCTTTGTTTTGAGGTAAAACTTCTAAAGAATAAAGAGAGTTTGCTTTGTTTCTATCTTCTTCACTTATCCTTTTGGTTCTTGGATGGATTTGATTTTGTTCGAGGATTGAGGTGCTAATGATTAGATGACCTTTTCTTATGTTGTGCAAGTATTGAGGTTAGGTTTTCCCTTAGTTTTATGCTTGAGTAGGAGGGTTGTGGGTTTTTCCTAGCAGGTTGCTTATATCTCTTGGTTGATTCAACCTTGGGTGCCATTTGGTTTGGTGTTTGATTAATGATGCAAGTGGAAATCAAATCAAATAGCAAATGTATATATATATATATATATATATATATATATATATATAAAAGAGAGAGAGAGAGAGAGAGAGAGAGCCAAAGCACTGTAAAGCAAAAGTAAAATAACTTTAGAGTTTAGGGGGTTTAGATAGAAGGTTAAAGAGCTTCCTATTTCTTTAAAATATATGACCGTTAGGAGTGTTCAACTGTTGTTGTGATTAAAATAAAGGCAGTTGGACATAATCGTTAGCTTGATAAAACATGTGTTCTTCATTCAATGATGGTTGTTGCTTGTAACGCCTATTAAGTGAAATTGCAGTATGGCAACAGTTATTGGTCTTTGCCTTAGAGTCAAATTACAAGAATGTTTTCCTCCCCATTATAAGGTTAGTATTGCCTTTCCTTTGTGAAATGACTAACCTTCACTGGAAAATTCAAGAGATTGTCTAATTCTGGTGTGAGTATGTATCATAATGAACTTGAGCCAGCCATCTTTTATATGGATGCTTCACTACCTGATGTTTTTTTATTATGTTAAGTTGTGGAATAATTTCCCTCTTCTTTTCTCATATAATTAATCCTCTATATGCACTTACAAGTCAAAACTTCATTCAATTGATAAATTTTATTTTATGTTTCTTGATTCTATTTTATGTTTGGTTTGGCCCTGCAAATTTGTTTTCTGCTTTTCAATTTTAGGCATCTCTACTTGATTAGAAAATAACTTAAGGATAGCAATTCATTTGATTTGAATATAATACTTATCCTGACTTTACTAATTGATAATTGTATGGTTTTTTCTCATCTATAAGGGTTTTTTTTTTTTTTTTGAATTATCTCATTCATTAGTTTGATTGGCAATTTTGGACAGGTTCATATTAAAGTTTCTCCTCGATCCCATGCTGATGAAGAATCAGGTGAAGTTAAATTAAGCATTTAGTTTTGGCTTCTTTTCCATTTATCCCACGTTCATGCTAGTACACACAGATTGTTCAAATAGTACAGTTATTATCCTTGAGCATCTTCTCACTCATACCCATTTGCCGGCATATCTCACTCAGTCATGATAAGTATATTTGAAGTCTGAAAAGAACATGGATTGTGTTCTTCATCTGTCATGAGTATTAGCATGTGGCATGTCATAGTCCATTTCTATGCATTTCCTTGTTCTCTGTTCTCTCCAGTACTCTCTGACTAACACTCGTTCCATAATTTGTCATCTTGCAGTTAATAAGCAGTTAAATGATAAAGAAAGAGTTGCTGCTGCCCTGGAGAATCGCAATCTGCGCCAACTTGTGGATGAATGCTTATACTCCAATGAACTTCGATCAATTGCACTAGCGTACCTTTAGCAGCTGTACAAAGAATTTTAGTTATTGGTGACTGCAATAAATGTCATTATTCCAACATTTATGTCGACCTGCTGATTTTGATTTATTTATGTTGGTTTTAGTGTCTGCTTTTTAGGAGTTGCAATGTCGATTGCGTAAAAAAAAAATATGGGATGCAACATGCTGCATCACATGTAGTGTAGACTTTTATTATATGTGATTCGCAGAAGTATCAAGCATGAAATGAAGCCTATATCATCACATGTAGGATTCATCTATCTGAATCTTTTTTCTTTTTTCCCCTTTGGCCTTTTCTATTTACGTTTGCAAGAATTAACTCTAAACATGGTGCCATTGTTATTTATAGCCCTATCATTACAGATGCCCGGTTGAGCAGGCGTTGGCTCTGCGGACATTCTATGGCAGCTTGTAGACATTCTATGGCAGCAATAAGCTGCCACGGGCATTTATGTTGGAAGGGAACTTGAATGAGAATGGAGGATAATGGCTCTTTACCATTTGAATTTTCATCTTCCTTTTCCCATTATTTTTCTACTTTTAAGGAATTGCCCTCCAGTTACGAAAAGGTTGCTTTGATAGTATGTCATGCAGGCATATAGAATGTATCATCCATCCTATGGTACTGTTAATTTGCCATCACTCAAGTTGATGAGAATTCAGCAGATGGAAGGCATGTCTCTCAACAACCAAGAGTAACTTTGGACCTACTTTGCCTTGTTAGGTTTGTAGGTTTGGTCTTAGCTGTCTTTTCATACATCTCTGGTGTGGAACGAAATGAACTTGGTTTCAGTCAAAGTGAGTAGGCCAGGCCTATCATATGATAGAAAGCATATCATCCATCATATAATATTATTTGTTTCCCATCCTACTTTCATTAACCTTCTGAGCACAGGCTTATTTGTTTCTCTTGTATTCCATGCTTATAAAGAATTATAGTTCCTCAATCAAAGTTCCACACACGTTTCATAAAATATCTCGATTTTTAAATGATGGATAAAATAAAAAAAATAAATTCTAAAACATAAAAAGAAATGGTGACAGCACTATTTACCAATTTATGGTTGAAAGACTGATCCTACTTCCCAGAAACCATGAGGCCCGATGAGTTAGCTAGCTTTACTTGAATATGAGCCAATTTATATCGTGATGACAAAGATTTAGTAAATATTCATATCATTTACACATGCTGTAAAATTACATATGCAGTAGTACACAGTGCACCCTGACTGAATTTGAAGCTAGATGGGGAAAATAAAAAAAAAGATCAAGCAATTAATAGAATCTTAAAGCTTTCCATTTAATGTTTTCTAGTCAGAGAAATTCCAAGGGGAGGATGTTAAAGGATGTAAGGAATACATATATAAGGGGATAGGAAGAGGCATAAACTGCATTTTATATCATAGGTAGCAGCAGGAATAATTATAACAACATCAATGTTTATTCACCCGGGTAGTATTTCATATTAAAGAGGGGCTAGAAATCATTTTGTTTCTCCTCATATTGGTCATAACATATGTATAAGTTCATCTATTCCACGTTTCAGTCATTTCTGCGGGCTTTCTTTGGCATCGGACAGAGTTAATTCAGCTAGCTGGTGGTGCAAGAAGGTGTTGGTTCTGGGGCAACCTGAGCCCCCAAATGTCTGTTAGCAAGGTGGCTTGGTTTCTCATCAATTCCCCAGTACTTGGCGGTTTTTACATCATCTTCAGACATTAACCGTAAGAACTCCTCATGGTCACACTTCATTGTGGCTTTTCCCCCAAACTCGCCAGGAAGGTTGGCAACATAGAACAAAGACCTCATAAGCTCCACGCTATCTTTGTTTTTTGTATAAACAAATTTCACCTTCTGAGAAGTTTTGGATCTAGGAAGTACTTGACTGCCTATGAAATGGAAGTAATAAAAGTTCCACAACACAAGAGACACAATGGCTAAATATTATCGCTAATGTAAATGCAACAATTTTAATTTGTGTGAATTATCAGTGAAGGAAGCACTAATCAAAGATGAACTTCGGATATATATATATATCAACTTTTTCTTCTTTTTTTTTTTTTTTTGTTGTTTTTGTTGCTGGCTCCTTTTTTTTTTTTCGATAATATAGAAATCACTAAGGCTTATTAATGATTCTCTTGTTTTGGAAAGTATATATTTAAATGAATTTACTTTTATTATTTAAAAAAGATATAATTCGAAGAGAGTCAAATCGAGTCCAAAGTCATAATATTTTGAAAAAAATTCATTCCAATTAAAAAACTTTAATAAATTACTTTACTAAACTTATAGCTTAAATCAACACTATATTTATTTTAAATAAAATATGGGTCTTTTAAGAAAATAAAATGATTTGAAATAACAGAATTCAAATAAATTTTATCAATTTAAATTGATTCCAAACAATAGAACTCTATCATTGAGCAGAATTTTTTTATTTTCTTCCATGATTTGTTCCAATCAGGACTTAAATGAAATCTATCGACCAAGACATTTGTTAGAGATCAAGAGGGATGTAAAGCAGGAGATAAACTAACCTTCCAGAATGCCTCAAAAATTCTTGGTGGATTATAGAGAAATGCAATGGCAAGCCTCTCGGGGTAGTGATTCTGCAAGATGTTAATACTATCACGAGCTCTTCTAACAAAGACATTGTTGCTCAAGGACCATCCAGTGAAGTCTATCAACCAAGACATTTGTTCTTGACCCACACTGTATATATATATATATATATATATATATATATATATATATATAAAGTTCATATCACATTATATTTTTTACTTTTTAAATATAAATTTTCAGACTAAATTATGCAAATGCGACTATAGGGGGCGCTGATTACATTGATAAGATTTCAGAAAAGGAATATGTACTGGCAGTAATCTAGTAGCAATATTTGCCAGTTTATCTGCAGTATTTTAACTTTTAATTTTATTACTTCTTGCAACTAGTAAACCTTTTTTTTGAAAAAAAAATTAATTTAAAAATGAAATTTGAAAAAATTGAGTTGAACTAGCTTGAAACTTCAATTTACTCGCCAATGAAAATTTCAAGCTGGGATTCACATGATTTTGGACTAACCCAAATTAAATTCCGACTACGCTAATATAAATAAGCCCAGTCCGGCTCAAATTATATGTATAACTTGTTTTTTTTTTTTTTTTTCAGTAGGTTGTTTTTTTTTTCTTTTCCCCTCAATGATACTTGCATTAACCTACTAAGAAATTTTGGGTATCAAGACATAAAAGTATTATTTTGAAAACTGGATTGAATTAGTCGATTGAATCGATTAAAATGAGAATCAAATTATTGACTAATTTAGTTAGTTTTGAATGAATTTTATAGTTATTTTTTTATTTTTAATTATTATAAATATATTTTTATTTTTAATATTTGCTGGTGTTTAGAATAATTTTAAAATACTTATTGGTCTGATTTTAAAAACACTACAGAAAAGTAAATATAAAAAAAGAGATTTGAAAAATAAAAATTAATTTTAAAAATGAGATTTGAAAGACAAAAATTGATTAATAACAAACAAATTTAAAAAAAAAAAGATTTAATGGGCTAATCCGAACCCAATACCAGAGTTCCCAGCAAGATTTTGTCTTTTTCTTACTTTAATAACGCAAGATTAAAATTTTGAGATACAAAGTAAAATTTATTGTGTACTTTTGTTAAGGTAAGTTTAAAATTATAAAGTACAAAGTAAAATTTATTGTATAATTTTATTAAGGTAATGTTAAAATTTAAGATACAAAGTAAAATTTTTTGTATAATTTTGTTAAGATCTTGCATAGGAGCTCGTTAGAGGGAGTTAAAAAGTGAAATATAAATGAAAGTTAAGAAATTAATCACATTTCTAAATTTTTTAATAATGTAAATAGGAGTAAATAGAGGTTAAAAATTTATATCTATTTGCTTTCAAATATTCATTTTAACCTTTAAATCAAGAGTTAAATAATGAATAGAAAAATTTTAAATAGTTTTCATATAGTAATCTTATTTTTATTAAAAAATTTCAAATAAAATGAAATTAATTAACCTTATTTACATTCCATTTTATACTTTCTATCACTCAACTTTTCTTTCCATTAAAAAAATTTTCCATACAATACCTAATAAGGTAATGTAGAGTTTTTATCATTTAGAAAGAAATGATAATTAAGAAAAATGATTAGTCATTCTTAATATAATCATTTGAAATGTATTTGTCAGGACTAAATCAAATTATAATACAATTGCATTTATATTATAGTCATTATTACTTTATCTGATTATACAAAAATAGATTCATTGTAAACTAATAACAATCATATCATGTTAATCATAATTGTGTTAATTATTATATTTCTTTATTTATTTTTAATTTCATCAATACCATATTTTTGTTAATATATCTTTATCATTACTACTATCATTTCGCTATCATCATTATAGCCTAGCCATTTTCACTATCATACCTAAATTAAAAAATAAAATAAAAATAAAATTTATTATTAATTATATCATGTAATCATAGTAATTTTAGTTAATGCATTGCTTTGCCTAATCAAATTTTTTTAGGCCTATTGGTTAAAAAATTCAACCTTTTATGCGTTTTGATCATTGTGTTAATTTTTTAAATTTTAGTCAATTTACCTAAATTTGCAAACCTTTTAGCAATTATGTCCAAAAAATTGAATGACTTGTCTCATGATATGGATGACACATTGAATTGTATTTTAAAACTCATGACAACTAAGGTGATAATGAACTTAAAATTCAATCCAATGTGCTATTCACGTCATAAGATATGTTATTTAATTTTGACCAAATGTAATAACCCAAATTTTTTTATATAGTTAAGAATGTCAATTTTTTTAATTTATTAGAGAGTAATTAATTTTAATTTGGATAAGTAAGAAAATATACAAATAAAATGGTGGAACAAAAAGGACTAAATAGACTATAATATAAACTTTGGTGATTAAAAGAATAAGCAAGAAGAGATTTATTAGGAAAAAGGCAATTAATGAGAGATTAAAATGGACATTTTTCCCATCTTCTCCACATTTCCTTTCTCCTTTCCCGACAAACATAGCCCCTTCCCTCCATTCACCAAATAAAATCAGCTCCAAACGTCACAAAATTTTAGCTATAAGTAGTTTTCCACCTCCTCATCACTCTGACAACATCAAATTTCTCAAAAACTGGCCAGATTTTTTAGAACAACAAAAGGAAAATTCGTCATCAGGGCTACCCCTCACATTTCTTATACTTTCCAACTTCTTTTGGTATAATAGACATTGGAAATGAACTCAGGAGGTCCAAAAACTTTGGACTAGAGTGTTTCATCTCCGGGCACCACTGTTTAACTATTGATTAGAGTGAGATTCTTTTCATTGGAGTCGTTATGGAATCTGCCTGATCTACCCATTTTCGGCCACCTCCAAGCGATGAAACTTATATATTTGGGCTCCTCACATTTTAAGTAATCTTTTAGTACCTTCGGATCACAACTCTGCCGCTGTTAAATTGTTCAGCGACCGAACTTTGGCCAAACGAATGTTTTTGGATAGTAACTCTAGCTCGTCAAACTGAGTCACTTGGTACCAACTATGACTTTTAATTGTATTTGTAAAATAAAATATGAATTTATTTATGAGAATTTATATGTATTATTTGTAATTATTTAATTAATGTAATTGATTAGTTTACTTGAAATACATTACTAATTATTTGATTGTTGAAGATTATTTTTAATTTATTGAAAAATAAATTAATGTGTTGATATAATTATTAATTAAGTTAATTATTATTTTTATGAGTATTTATGATTGTTGGAAATTATGTGATGAATTATATTGATAAATTGAGGATTATTAATTATTGGATTATATATTTATTTGATTGGGTATATGAGAAATTTGGAGATTCAGATTGAATCAAATGATGTTGAAATATATTATAGAAGTATTTTTATAAGAAATCGACCCATTTTACGAGATGGATTATGTCTAGTTTTTCAGGAGAGATGCTGTCGAAATTTCATTAGAAATTTCGATGAGAATTAAAATAGAAATTTATGAAAAAAAGAATCTTAAAAGTTAGGTTAGGAATCATATTCTAAATTAATTCTAATAAATTATATTTCTTTATTTAGACTCTTATGCCTCCTAGTTCGCACCGCAAGAAGCGTAGGAGTTTTCACGATCTCTAACTTTTTGTAAGTTAATATTATATATTTTTATGGCATACTAGCTAGTTTATAATATTACATTTCATTTATGACATGACATTCGTAATCTTCATAAGCATTTCATTCATGACAAGACATTTGTGAGCATTACATTCATAAGACATTCGTGAGCATTACATTCATAACATGAATATTAATATTGATGTGATTGTGACTTGAGAGCACTGTGTATAAATATGTGTATTGATTAGTGATATTGATGTGATTGTGGCTTGATAGCGTTGTGTATAAATATGTAATGATTTATGATATTGATGGGATTGTGACTTGGGAGGATTGTGTACAATAATTTTGTGATATTGATGTGATTGTGACTTGAGAGTATTGTGTATAAATATGTGTAATGATTTGTGATATTGATGTGATTGTGAATTTATAGCATTAGTATAATATACCACCTGATGGGTTATATCATGATCAAGTGTGCATCGGTTTGATTAGATATTAATAATTGTGATTGAGTAGTGTCTTGGTTGAGATTGCTCTCTAGGCTTATGATATTAAAGTATTATGATATGATAGTGTCTTAATTGAGCTTGCTCCCTGAGTTTAGGGTATTAAAATATTATGGTATGATAGTGTCCTAGTTGAGCTTGCTCTCTGAGTTTATGATATTAAAATATACTGATATGATGAGATTATGAGCACCTTAATCGCGTTTGCTCTCTGGGTGATGATACATTAAAATAATAAACTGGTTAGTGACCCTAGTCGAGTTTGTTCTTTAAATGCTAATCAATTTGGATTAAATGAATCTAGTTGCTATTAGTATTGGAGTATAGAGTTCTGCTCTCGTTCTCATTTCATATGCTTGACTATGTTGATAAATAATATATATATTTGATATTAAATATTTATTATTATTTTATTTAAACTCAAGAAGTATTTTCATTTGAATTGATAAATTGTGTGTATGTATTAGTGCATCATTCAATGCTTGTATATTTACCGTGTATGAATCATATTAAGGCGTGAATGCATGCTCACCTCGTAAGTCATAAGATTATATAATATTACCTTACTCTTGAAAGTGACAGTCTCATTTAATTTTTTTAAGTAGTAGTTAATCTAACAGATATTTTTGGCAGCCTTGATGTCTTTCAACTGCATGGGCATATTATGTATTATTTATTTCTAACTTATTCAAATTCTAGAACTTCGTAGTTTGTAGTGGTTAAACTATGGGCATATTATGTATTATTTATTTCTAACTTATTCAAATTCTAGAACTTCGTAATTTGTAGTGGTTAAACTTATATATTGATAAACATTGAGGTTCTAGATTCTTTGTCTATTTAGGCATGCTATCATGGATTATAGGGTTGAGTCCACCTTTATCGATATTTAATTGTTGGTGTGTACTATGAACTTCATTATATATATATATATATAAAATCATGGTGAATGTTACTTATTATCCTTGCAAGACCTAAATAATTATTAATTAAAAATTAATTTAGAGTAATTTGGTATAAGCTTGTTATTGGTTTCGGAGGCGTTAAGCTGACCCATTTCCTAGCTTCAGTCACAATCTAAGTAGAGTTGTGACATCAAAATTACAAATTGGATATAGTTGTCAAAAATTTATAAATTTAACTATATTGATCAAAATTTAAAGGCTTAGACATAATAATTAAAATCCGTAAAAATTTAAATTTTTTTAACCAATAAACCAAAATTTTATTATATTATCTTCATCTCTTTTTCAACAAGTTGGTCAAATTTGACAAGACCATCAGGCCTCATAATAGTTCCCGAAGAGTAGGCCTACATAATGAAATTAGAGGAAAGTACACCACTACTTTTCTTTTCTTTTCTTTTTTTCTCCCAAATACATTTATACGCTATGTTTTATAAAAAGACATTTTTATAAAACCTTTTAAAATTTACGTTTTCTTTTCGTTTTTATTCCTTTGTCATGTTAAACCTTTTTTAAGCAATAAACACCCACTTCTTCTTCTTTATCCTCAACGATAGTGCCATTCTTCTTGTTTTTTTTCATTTTCCTCTTCTTCACAATTGTTAAATGATTATCAATAGAAGTGCTTCAAATTAAAAAAAAAAAAAAAAAGGAAATTAATGACATTGCTATTCTTTTTTTCAAATATTCATTAAATTCAAAGCCAACACATTAATGAGAATAGTGACATTGAAATAGTAAAATTTCTATTTAAATAAACTGAAAGAGGTGGTTTAATTGCTAATCAATATTCTTATATAGTTTTGATTAATGGGTTATTTAAAAAGAGACTTAAGAAAGATGGTTTTAAGTTGTTTGATAAGATACAGCCTGACGGAGTGTTTCCCATCAATTAATGATGCAATGAAGGGGAAATTGCATAAGGCATATGAACTGTTTGGTGAATTGTGTAAGAGAGATGTGGTATCTAACGCTATTACATATAACGCATTAATTGATTAGTTATGCAGAGAGAAAAGGATGTGGGAGGCTTAGAAGTTGGTGGATCAAATGAAGAGAGCTCGTAGCACTCCAAGTTTAATTATATAAAACACTAATACGTGATTTTTGTTTTATTGTATAAAAGTTGGATAAGGCTTTAGGGAGTTTGAACAGATGAATTCAAATGGTTGGTTTCCATCTTTTGTTATTTCGAATATTTTGATTGCATTCTAATGAAAATTTTGGATGTATTATATTCATAATTTTTTTCATTAGATTTTCTATATTAAACTCTCAACAAGAAATCCTTTTAAATGAAAAATTTATGTGTTTGGATGAAAATCAGAAATTTCTAAATTTGGTGTAGTAGGTATGGATTGACAGTAGAGTGAAGATTGTCAGTAGAGAGAAGATTGTATAGATAGTAAGAAATTGTCAGATCGCTATGCTTCTTTTTTCTTTTTTTTATTAATGGTTTCATTAACGGGATAAAACTTGTTATAAATAAAAATAAACATTTGTTTGTTTTTTTATTTAATAATTAATTTCATAGTTTATCAATTCCGTAATAAATATATATTATAAACCTAATAAATTTAAAATAAATATAAAATAAAATAAAAACAAATATTTTATAAAAATTCTTGCATAATATTTATGAGATCATATTATTTCTGAGAGCTTATTAATCGATAAACTAAAAGTTAATCTAAAGTAAAGCAAAAATAAATATTTTTGATAAACTGTTTTCTGTCACTTTTAATATCAGATTAAGTTTCAAACAACTATGAACTGATAAATCTAAAATAAATATAAAATAAAAAATATTTTTACAGAAATTCTATAATGATTGTTCTGAATACACATTATTCTTGGAAGCTTTTTAGCTGATAAACAAAAAATACACCTAAAATAAAACTAGAACAAATATTTTTGGATACTCTGTATCATTCCGAAAGCAAGGATAATTTAAAAAAGAAAAATTAGTGATTCTTAATATAATCATTTGAACTTTATTTGTAAGGACGGAATCAAATTGTAACACAATTGCACTTATATTGTTTCATTATTACTTTATCTGATTACACAAAAAACAAATTCATTGCAAATTAATACCAATTATATCGTGTAATCATAATTGTGTTACATAATAAATTACTTTACTTATTTTTAATTTCATCATTACCATATTTTTATTAATATATATTTACCATTACTACAATCATTTCACCATTATAGTTACATTAGTTGTTAACTCACATACTGTGCTAATTAAAGTGTACAAAATTTTATAAAATATTTTAAAAAAATTTCATTTTATTTTATATTTTATAAATAAGAATATCAAAATAAATAATTTTAACATGTAATTTAAATTATTTTAAATTTTATTATTTAATTTAAATAAATAGTTAGTTTTTATTTCGTTTACAATATTTTCTTTCATTGTATACATTTTATTTCTTTTATATATTTTCCTTTTTAATTAACCATTTTATAGTTTTTAATTGATTAATATAACATAACAATACTATACAGTTGTTAGTAACTTATTTATTAAAATATTAATTTAACAAACGATAAATGCTCATCATGAATAATTTTTATAACTAACTTGATAAATAACAAATACTTGTCATAAATAATTTTGAAGACTATATATATATATATATATATATATATATATATATATATATATATATTATCATGAATATTTAGTTTAATTCAAACATATCATATTTTCTCAATCAATTCAATTTAGCTTATTATTTCTTTAATAAGTCCCATTAAGCCTTTCTTATCAATATATATATGTTAAATAATATTTTTAATCTTACCTTCCATCTTCATTTTTATATGTTATGCATATAGATAAATAAAATTATTATTTTTAATGTTAATGCATTACTAATACCTTAAATAAAATAATTTTAGATTTTATTATATAAAATATATTCCACAAGTAATTTTTAATTTAATCATATGTTAGTAATTTTTATTTTTTAATTCTTAAGTTTTACAAATCTATTATCAATTTATATTTCATGCTAATTTTATCTTATCATTTTTATTATTATTATTATTATTATTATTATTATTATTATTATTATTATTATTATTATTATTGAAGGTCTTTTTTAATACTTATTTTTCATTCATTAATTACTAAAATTTTAATAGTTAATTTTTTTCATTTTATTAAATTTTATTTTTATGCTTTTAATTAAATTTCATCTATATTTAATTTAAATATAAATAAATTATATCAGTAAAATTTTTAGATATAGACATAAGAATATTTTAAAGTTGTATAAATGAATACTTAAATGAGAAATTGTCATATACTGATTCTTACATGAAAGTTTATCATAGTATCAACTTTATTATACATAATAGATTTCATATAATTAATTTTTTTTAACAATTAGTAGAATATTTATGAAATCTTTTTAAAATAAGTGATTTTAAAAACTTTCATCTCATATATGAATTATTTTTTATATTATTTTAAAATTAAAATTTAGTTCATATATAAATTAAAATTAATTAATTTTTAAAATTAAACGTATCATAATTGGTAGTCTAATAATAAAATTAATTATTTCATAATTATTTTACTGTTTGTTATTATTAATACATGATAAAAAATTAAATTTTCAAAAATTAAAAAATGACTTACAAGAGAATTTCAAAATGATAATGTGTCAAATAAAGAGAGTTTCAAAATAATGATGTATCAATTAAAAATAGTTAGCTTCTATTTATTTTGGCTATATATATATATATATATATATATA
>CATIWR010674711.1:0-14159 GCA_949677035.1 Omphalea diandra | reverse complement strand
TGATGAAACATGAGGTGTTTCTTCTTCATCCTTGCTTGAACCAATCTCATCTAACCAATCATTCACACTCTTTAACTGAGTTAACATGCCTGCTATTTGGCCATTATCTGACAAAGTAGAGGAATCTACATCTGCATCCAAGAACCTCTCCACAAATCCCAGGAACCAATCTTGGGACTCCATCCGCAACATTTCAGCCAAGTCCACAGCCTCATCAAGGCCGTTTCCTCTGATCCACTCAGGTGGAGGTGGAGGTTGAGGCTGCATCTTCTGATTGATCGCAGAGCTATCCCCTGATTTTCGGAAAGCTCCAGTCGCTACAAGCTTGGAGACAACTGATGGACGGGTTTTTCCATGAGTTTTTGTTGATCCATTCTTAGAAGAATTCTCCAGGACTAAAATAGGTTGATTACAACTGGAAGTCTTTTGACCTTGAGTGGGAGCTAAAGTTGTTCCTCTGCTAAATACTGAAAATGAAGACAGATTGGTGGCCAATGCAGCTTGGATCCAAGAGGCTGCGTGTTTGCGTCTATCTGATGTGACCTTTAATACTTCTTCAGCAAGGTTGTCATTGGAATCAAGGGATGAACCAACTGGAATAGTTTTGGAGAGAGAATCAGCAACCATGAGAACATTGTTCAAGCTTGCATGGAGGGTCAGGAACTGGTCAACAGCAGGTTGGGGGTTATCTTCTTTAGCAGAGGAAGTTAGCTCCGAGTATATGCTGCAAGGAAAAAAAAAAAAAGGAATTGAGAAATAACACTTCAACCTAACTGTAGGTACCAACAAAAGATAAAATAATTGCAAATGCACAAAATATACTAAAAAAATGCCTTTCAGAATTACTTTAATTATCGAATACAAACAGTGCGATCAAGAAAGAAGAACTTGAGTTGGCTTTCTTTGCCAACGTTTCCTGAATATGAATGAGTACTACTAAACAATAAAATAAATTTTCACTGAGAATTTAACACCGCTTCTAACCAGCCACAACGCTTTATACAGAACTACTTTTTGATTTAGATAACCTCCAAGCCAGTTTTCTTATTGAACTCCAAACTTTTCTGACCTACTTTTTGCTACATTGAAGTTTCATTAGTTCTTGCTGCTGCTGGTTGGCATTGACAACAATCAGTCCATGACTTTATAATGTTCTACAGAAGTATATACTTGCATTAAGTTCCGAGCAATTCAAGGTTCCATGTCTTGCAATTGATGTCAGAGATAAAAGAAATATGTTCTTTAGTTGTACAGTTCTATCTGGCATTAGACCCTTGATCAAATGCTCAAAAGTTCCAAATTGTAAGGATCTGTCTGGCATGCTGTTTGAGCTGCTTTTCAAAAAAACGCCATATTGAAAATGTTAAGTAGAGGCCATTAAAATTTTTTTTGGATGATGTATTAGACAAGTTCTAATCATAAAAGTGCCAAAGCAACAAAACAGCAGTTTCAAACTGCTTTTTTAACAGCATCTAAAATGGTGCTTTTTCAAAAAACCAGTTTCAAACCCAATTCCAAGCAGACTCTAAGAGTGCCTGATTCTTACTAATTAAATTTTTGCACAAAGATTGTTTTATACTTGTCCACAGACTTAAGTCCAATAAACATTTCTGTGAGAGGTAATACTAGAGATATAAACCTATTCTTTATCCATCTTCAATAGAAATACAGCTTTTATGTTGAGCAACCACCTACTAGTTGATGCTCTACAAATCAAATTAAGCTCACTTCATTTTCTTTCATGATTGCAGTGATTAGACACCAAGCAGACATACTTCAAGTCATAGCGTAAAACCTTAAAGCCATTAACCTTCCCAATTGCTCCAATATTGGTGTTACTAAAATGAATGCCTTCTTTGGTCTACCTATAATCCTTAAAGCATATCAAGGCCCCTCCATAGCCCAAAATCCTCCTTTCCACTCAGAAATCTAGTAAATTCAAAATTAATCTCCTCCTCTCAAGTCTATACAAATAGCGTACAAAGGAATAGTCCCAAATTTTTCTTTTTTATTTTCTGTCCCACCTTTCTCTCTTCCAAACGTGGGAATTGTAACTGGTGGTATACAACTAATGTTTCTTTCACAAGCATACTGACAATAAAACTCAAAACAAATACAAGCATGCATATTCAGAATTATCGATTCATATTGGCCCAGCCATTTCATGTATCTGGCGTCCTAGGCTATCACCATGTGAGTTGACCATGTCCATCAGTCCATATGTAGATGGACAGCCATTTCACAATCGCACTGCAATCACTTTGGAAACCACAGCTTTGAATATCTTATGAATTCATCAAGACATCCAACAACAGCATGAGACTCCAATAGGGAATACATTTCCTCATTTCATAGTTTAAACACTGAATTCAGGACCAATGCAGTTGCCTTAATAGTTTCCTTTTCTGTTTAGGCACATGCTTTGCCACCACTAGAAACACCAAGGGTTTACAATCATAGTATGACTTCATTTTCTTAGAAATTTTTTAGATTACTTTTAAAAGGAATGTAAAAAGGATATATTATCATACACCTCTTTATGGATATTGCCAAAAAGTAGAGACACAGAATCCTCATATATAGCAACCCATACTAGAGTGGGATCAATGGTTAGTTGAGTTATGATAACATTTGCACCGCAAGATATATGATTTTCATTTTTCAACTCTCTAGAAAGTAAGTTAAATTTCTTCCCATTCTAAAAGTATTTTTGCCTAGTGACCAAACCAAATAATGAATTTGGAGTGTTATAAAATAACTACAGCCTACTGACCAACAGATGCGTTATTGTTGTAACTTTGTTCTCCCTACATCTCTTTGCAATATTAGACGGGAATTTAAGTTGGCATAGACCTATTTGATAAGTGGACTTGTCATCTCTAAGGTTATTTGTCTTTTCACATTAATCATAAGCTTACTGCTATACTCTAGCTTCTCCTTCACATGATGACATCCACTCCACCTAACTGATGGTGATTACAGATGGAAGACTACATAATTTTTACTCTACATTGTCTTGATTAATAAAATTAAAAGAATTTTTTATAATCAACTTATATACGCTATATATAACAAATAAGAAAAAACTTCAATGTCCAGCAGAACTGAAATTAATGCCATGCCATTTTTCATAGTAATGAAGGTGCATCTACACATAGCAGAATGAGGTCATTTGAAAATAGTGCAAGGAGTTGAATAGGTTAATGCATTTCTTGGATCAGATGAAGAAATTGAAGCCATTTCAACTCCTGCACATATCATAGAATGTCTCAATTGTTCATGGATCCTAATCTCCTAGCACCATCCTCTCCCTTCTCCCCTGAGTTGAGAGAGAGATAGAGGATACTTTTGGAACAACTGCATCACAAAATCAACAAAGTACCCTGCTTGTTTGTTTGGGGGGAAGAGGAGGGGTTGGGAGCAGGAGTGGAGAAAGGGGGAAGAACATTGCCTAATGCCTACTATAAATTTATGATGGCTTAGGCTAAATTAAGCATCAGACCAAAAAACTTCTTCATTGCAGTCCACAGCAATAACTTTAGCAAAGCAACAAATGTACAGTATCATAGTATGTATACTAGTGTATGGCCAGATATACAGGCCTGCAATCTTATAAATTCAAACATTTCCATCATATAAATATTTACACAATTGGGATAGAACAGGAACCACAGAATCTTATGAGAAGCAATTTGCAAATTATGGATTTGTAGAATATGTTACAATTAGCATTCATCTAACGTATTATTAAAGAATCCAATACAACAATACAATTGTAATGCAAAAAGGACACACAAACAATCATAATGCAAAAAGGGCATACAAAAGCAACCCAAGACATGAATGCAGTCAATTGACAGTGGAAGAGATTGGAGAAGAGAGAGAAGAATAACAAAGCATTAACCATACTAAAAAAAGAAAAAAAAAATTCTTTGCATTTTGTATTTCAGGCCTGCATATGTCATGGCAAATATTTTTTTTTTATATTTTCTTTAAGGAAAAAAAAAAAACCATCATGACATATCCAGACAACTTAATTACAACAGCAATATCTTTGATATTTGATTCTGTAATTATGATAGCATGGTACAGATCCATGTTCATATAAAGCACCCAAATCATCGTACAGTAGAAACAGGCAAAATATCTTATTTGGAAAATTATCACCATGCTTGACAACATTGTTTGCCTTTATAAATTCAGACTGTTGTTTTATCTAACGAAAAGTTGTGTGATTGAAGAGAAATGAATATTTTGATGTGTACTCATGTGCACTAATGAGGTTAAACTGTAAAAGTGTTGTAAACATAGACGTCGTATTTTTTTCTTGCATCATTAGTTCTTTACTTTCTACCAATTGCAGTTGCATTGCTAACTAGAATTTAGAAAAACACAAACACAAAATTTCAAGCTACAACTGTTTAAAGAGACTTCACATCAGCGCTTTTGAGATCCAGTGTCTTCGTACCTCACAATATCGCATTTAGACTATCAGCCTACTTTGCATAATACTATTCATTTAATACTAAAGATTCAAGAGCAAACAAAAGGTGTTTGGTGTGATAATCTGAAAGAAAAGAGATTTTACAGGTGTGAGTTGGTGCCTGAAGGTGTCTCACTCACAGAGGCTTTATAGTAGCTGATAGTCAAAAAATGAAAATAAGTCTTCATGTTCAAAATTTCAAGTTGATTTTACAGAAACATATTGGTGCCTGAAAGAAGTGTAATGCAAAGGGCTTTACAGCGGCCACGATGATAGAGACATGAATATACTTCCATGTTTGTTGCTTGAAAGATATCAAATATTCTTCTTAGTTTGCAACCAAAAACTGATTCAGTGGTGGTTAAATGTTTCTTTTTCTTCTTATGACCTAGAAAACTCACATGTTCCATTCTACCGTAAATATGTTTCAAATGCTGAAACCACCAATGCTTCTAATCAAACCATCACACTCTTACTTTTGAGACTGCAATTAAGACTCCTCCAGTTTTGCAAACACATAAAAACCACCAAGAACCCAACAATGTAAACCTAACAAAACTACATAGATTAGGCTATGTCCTTATTACATAAACTATTCACACTGATTTCTCCAACAACATTTTATGAGTTCCAGGGTCCAGAACTTAGTTCAACAAGTAATGCTAAAACTATTTTCAATGAATTCTCAACTAGAAACTATGCTGTTAATCCAAACCATCCTACTTGAAACAAAATAAAAAACACTTCTACTTTTATTGCCAGGACTATCGTTTAAGTATCTTACCTAAGACATCGAAGTAAGCTCTCTGCAGCAGAAGCCTCTTGCATAGCCTCAATTGCTGCTGTCTGTGCAGAATCTCTATGCTTAATAACTTCCTGGATAATAAACAAAAATTGACAAATTGAAATACAGAAGGTATGGAACTTAACATATCTTTCAGAAGACCTGAAAACCAAATGAATAAATGTTTACAAATAAATCAAAGATAAATTAAAAAAGTTGGCTTTTCATCAAAATAATTTAATGTACCAACTATGCAGGCAGCCAACTGGAACTTTTTTTTCCTAGTTATACAAGGAAAATATAATTCACCACCCAAAAACGAGCTGCTGGTGTAGGAATGATGTTACATTGTCAAGAGATCTATTTACTACCAATTTGAGATACCGACTTATAAATGATGTTCCCAAGAAAAGTGGTAAACAGCTAAAAGCAGAATGAGACATATAACAAAGAGCAGTTATCCCCAAGGTACAAGCAATTTACCATATATCTACAACTTCATATGCTTACATTGTTTCGCAATTCTAGCTAGTTTGTTTCATTAAATATTGCTAATAAAAGTTCTGTACAATTTCTGAGTTTTGCATTAATCTTAAAGAAGAGTTGAATGGAATCAGCAATAGCAAGTAATACAGTATCTAGATAAATTGCAAAGAAATTGAACACTTGACATGTGGGCGCCTATCAGAAAGAAAAAGAAAAGCCCTATTAAATCCTGCAAATTTGGTCCCCACAACCCCCAGAAAAATAAAATAAAACTTACACTAAGAAAACTATAAAAACCATAACCTTATCGAGATGAAACACAGAACTTTTACCTTTCCAAGCTTTGAAAGAGAAGAGGGGAGTGAACTCCATGAAACACTTCCCTCGGTCAGTTTATGACTATTTATTGAGACCTTGATCAAGTTTCCTGGAACTCCATTATTAGCAAGGTCTCCTGATGATTTCTTTCCAACAGCTGTTTTCTGCTTATTTGACTTTTCTTGATCATCCAAATTTCCGTTTCCGGTCACTTTCTTTGTAGAGATCAGATTTCTATTCTCTTCTTTAGATGACTTGGCAGATGGTTGAGGCTTATAGTCCTCTTTGGATGGCAACCTGTCACTTGACGAACTTTTCCTAGGAGCCTACCAGATACATTTAGATTAGAGATTTAGAACCTAGTGGCTAGACTTTAAGAAGAGTTTGGCAGCATCCAATAAAAGTTGGATTGGAGAATATAGCAAGCAGCAAAAGATAATCAAAACTTTTGAGGGAGTCATCACAACATCAAGAGAATATCAGATACAATCATCAATTCAGCAATTTTATCCCTCAAACCATTTAAATCATACTAATATAAAATGCACTAACAAATAAGGAACATCTGAGAGTATGGAAAACCAATGATTCCACAATTATGATAGACACTTAGGGTAGGATTGCAACCAACTTATATTCTACTGAATGTCAATACCATAAATGGCTATACTTACAGAAATACTCCTAGCTTCAGACTTTGGCTCATGTTTGGCAGCCCTCAATTTTGAATTCTCCCTATTCTTAACCTCCATATTCCCTTCCCAGCTTTTCCTTAAAGCTTTGGCCCCCAGCTCAATCCCCTGAACTAAATTCTTAATGACTGTGCTCCTCTTTGCAGTTGGACTTGGCCCACGAACAGAACTCAACTTTTCCACTACTCCTGACTTAGTTAACCCCTTTTCCAACCCCTTAATATTTGCTTGCTGCTTTAACCCATCAGCAAATTTCTGAAATGAAGTAGGCAGCGAATAACAACTTGTTGGAGAGGAAGGAATTGACTTAGAAGTTGAAGATTTCAATTTTACCAAAGATGCCTTCTTCAAATCCAAATTCAATGCAGGTTTTGAAAGTTGAGACTTTGATCTAACCAGAGAAGAGGTTTTCTTATCTGATAAATCCTCCTTCTTAGAATTGCCAGTCAGTCTAGTCCCCACTGGTTTCGCTTCTCCCACTCTACCACTACCTGAAATCCCTTTTATAGATGATTTCACTTTTTCCAAATGTTTTGGACCTGAACTATTATCATGATTATTATTGAGAAATCCAAGAGAGTGAGTTGCAACAATATCTTCAGGGCTCCCTACACAAGGGTGCCTGCCTGGAACTGGCCTAACACCTCTAAGAATGGGGACTGGCGAGGCTGATTCAAGCCTTTCCACATGAATAAATTGACCCAATTGGATTTTATCACTCAGAATTAGATCATCATGCTCATCAGGTAAAGATACATAAGTGGCATGAGATGAATCTGATACCTTGAGATAAAACCCTTGGTTAGGGAATAGCTCACCTCCTGCTAGTGCCGGTACAATGCTCACCACCTGCAACAAAGATGACCTGTGCTCACCAGCAACTTTGATATCTGTATTCATGTGTTGCAAAAGTTTGAGGAGAACTCCAGGGATAAGATTTGCCATTTCTTAACAGACCTTTAATTTGCATCAGTCTATTCAGTTTTGATATATAAATAGTGGAGAACCTAAAGAAATAGCTGAAAGGGTTTTTGTTGTCCAATAACGAGATTGAAATTAGGGAACCAAAGATTTGGACTTTAACAGGTAAACAAGGAAGGAAAGAATAGATTAGACCGTACTTACCAAAAGAAGTTCTAATCTAATCAGATTCAAAGGAGAGAAAAATAGAATGCTCAAGATTTTCAGATGGCAAGATGTTTAAGCTAATGGGGAACTAATAATGCCTGCTTAAATTAATAGAAAAGCGACAAAACAAATAGAACAGACAATATTACGAAACCTAATTTACGGTAAAGAAAAAGCAATAATCAGAGAGCCCAACCCGACAATCCCAAGAAAATAAAAACAGCAAACTAAGAACCAATGAATATAAATGAATTAATCATACAACACAACTCAGAAAGTAACTAAGATGCGCTCGATAATATGGAAGTAATAATGGGGTACAGCTCGGATAGAACAAGTACATTGTACTAAAAAACTCAACAACCCAGATGGGAAAATGACTGTAAGTCTGTAACAGGAAAAAGCATTTGGCATTTTATGTCAAAAAAAACAAATAAATTGCAATCTCTAGACAAAACCAAAAATTGGAAACCCAACAAATTCTGGAAAAACTTGAGCTGATTTTTCAAACTAAAGTAGCTATAGAGCCAAGAAAAGAGAAAAACAAAACAAATGGGTGAAAAAGCAACCTTTTCTAATAATAAGATAAAAAGAGAGAAAGGGAAAGCACAAACAAAAATTCGAGGAATGCTTGTACGATGGTATAATGTGATAATATCATATCATATAGATAATATCAGAGCTGAAAACTAGAGGGAAACAGAGAAAAAGATAAAGGAAAATAATAATTGAGGCCAGACTTATTGCAGGACTGATATTACACAATCCACATAAAAGAGAGAGAAGTATGCCAATCACTACAGACACAGACCCTTACATCACACACGCAGCATTTTTAATGAGTAGGGAATCTGACCCATTTCAGCTAAGCTTGGATTGCGTCGAAGAAAACTCAATTTCACTGTGTGGAAGATAAAAAGAAAAAGTTTTTTTTATTACAGACAGTGAAGAAGCAAAAGAATTTTTTTTTTTTGTACTGAATTCTTTCTAGCAGAAACTGAAGAGGAATCTTTTAACAAAGGACTAAAAACAAATACTAAGCTGCCAATTTCTGTTTTTTTAAGTTTAAAAATATTAAAAATACTTTTAAAGTATTTTATTTTTTATATTGATTAAAAATATTTTAAAATACAAAATAAGAAAAATTAATTTTAAAATATTATTTTTATTTTTTAAAAAATAGAAATAAAACAGTAAATGAATTGAAATTTTTAAGTAACTAGATGATATTGCATGCTTTACTCGATTTGCAATTGATATTAAATTTTTTAAAAATATGAAAATAAAATTATATATAAAAATTATAATAATAAAATATAATAAATAATAAATAATAATATGCACAATATATTTCATCAATTCATAATTTTAAAATTTTAAAATTATTTTTCTTTTCTTGTATTATTTCTTAAGGGATTGAATGATGATAATAAAGTCATTTCAAATGTTACATTTCATAAAATTTATGTATAATTATAATTGTTAAAATCTAAATAAATTTTTTGTTTCCTATAAATTCAAAGAAAATAAATAATATCAATTAAATTATACTTGATTGTTTAAAATAAAATAAAATTATTTCACATCATTAAAATTATTTCTTAGCTAATGAATATTACATTAAAAAATAATTAATTTATATTTACTATGAAATCGAAATATATATATATATATATATATATATATATATATATATATATAGAGAGAGAGAGAGAGAGATCAAGTAGTAATATATTTTTTAAAATATAGTTATATTTATAATAATTAGTACACTAAAAAGTTACTTAAATAAAAAATATGTGTAATGAATAAATTAAAAATTAATTAATACAATATTATAAATCAATACATGAATAAATCAATTCTTTATCATGTGACTTAAATAAAATTAAACTAAAAAATTTTTACCATATTAATATATTGGTTTGTTTTTATTTGGATTCTCTCTATTAGGGTTGAGCATTCGGTTGGTTTTATTCAAATCAAACCAAAATTTTAAAAATCAAATATACTGAATTTAATTTAATTTAAAACCGAACTAACAGAAAATCGGTTCGGTTCGATTCAGTTTTCAGTCTTAGGCTTTCAATGAGTTATAATTGTGATAAATTAATTTGAGTTTTTTTATCTTATATAGAACAATTTATTTTTAGTTTTTTAAACTCAAATTAAAAGACAAATTAAAAAAAAATTCACAAATCGGTTTATTCAATTTTTTTAATTTTAAACCAAACTGAAATTGAAAATCAAATTTCTATATTTTTAAACCGAACCGAACTGAATCAAATAAACTGAATTCATTCAATTCGGTTCGATTTTTCAATTTTGATTCAGTTTGTTCACCCCTACTCTCTATATATTTATAAGATTCGTGGACTCTCTCTTTAAAAAA
Source organism: Omphalea diandra (assembly GCA_949677035.1). NCBI lineage: Eukaryota > Viridiplantae > Streptophyta > Magnoliopsida > Malpighiales > Euphorbiaceae > Omphalea > Omphalea diandra. The sequence continues at coordinate 3,876 of CATIWR010674711.1, read as the reverse complement.
AATAAAAAATAAAAATAGCAGTTGCATTTTTAATATTAATTAGTAATTGAATTATTAGTGGTCAATGATTAAGAAAATTTTGTGTATGGGAATGCAAATAAGCGCACGTGCAGACTGATGGGAGGTGTTAGGAACAAGGCAATGGCGTGTCGGTTGCGTGACAAGGTGTCACATCCCCAAGATAGACCCAGTAGTTGTTATGTATTCTTTCACTATTTTTTTAATTATTAGTATGATTTAGTTAGAGGAATTATTATTATTATTCTTATTGTTATTTTTATTTGCAAATATTACCCACTCTTTTATTTTAGGATTATTCTTTTTTTTTTGTTAATAAAAGAGGCATATTATATGTTACTTAAAAAAAAACATAAATATAGCTTTCTTTGACATTTAATCTATTTTCTTGACCATAAGGCTTATAAGCTTCTCAATAAGCATTATCATCCATGTGGTTGATATTGGAAGTGGACCCAATTAACCATCTTATTCAAAAAGGCTGATTTACAAAAAAAAAATCTTTTTCTTTTCCACTAAAATTATTCCAAATTTTGGAATTCATACCCCAAAAGTCCCAAACTATACTTCCTATACAAGCGGTGGTCAAATTTTCTTTTCTTTATTTTTGGGCTAAGGATATTCATGGTTCACTTTATCGGTGTTTTAAGAAAAAATAAAATTTAAAAAAATCTAATTTTAAAATATTTTTTGGTCAGAATTTTAAAAAAATTTAAAAAATCAAAATTTCCATTTTATATTATCTGAAGGTAAAGAGTTAAACAAATTCGAAACAATATATATATATATATATAGACGCACACACACTTATTCTTTCATAAATCTATATTGGATGTTTATATGACACGTGTTCATTTTTTTTATAATTTTTATGTGTAATTGTATCAATATATTGTTGTTATATTTGTTTTAATTATATTTTTTTTATATATTTTATTAAAACAGATTTTAATTATTTTAAATTATTATGAATTTGCACTATAAAACCAATATAAGTTTAAAAATATTATGATAACTACTATAAAAAATTTTACTAAAAAATATTTTGAAACATCAAAATAATTTAAAAAATAGTTCACGAGTAGCAATTTGAAAGTTTATATTATTTTATAATACTGAATAGTTTTGTTATCAAAATTATTAGAAGAGATATATACTATAGCCTTACCTTTTTTTTTTCCTGCAAAAAATAATTGTATAACAAATTAAAATTAATATTAACTTGTAAGTTCATTAGAATTGTAGTTAGAAAGTGTTAGAATAAAAAAAAAAGCTTATTTATTCAAAATTACTGTATCATATATTAGATTATTTATATTTAATAACATTTTGATTTTTTTTAATCTTTGAAATAACATGCTTAAATTATCTTAAAAAGGACATGCTTAAACTCTTGCCTGACATGGGATTCAAACAAATAATAATAATAAATTCAAAAATTCATGTGGACTTGTCTATGATTTGTTCCTTTGTCAAGTGAAAATGAGACTTTGAGTTGATATTTCTTCTTGAACAATTTTTTTTCTTGGGACAATATTGGCAATAACTGAAATAACTATTAGAAAACATGCTATTGAACTTATAATTAGTAGTAATAAACTTTTATTCTGCATATTGCATTAATGATGCGTTCATTAGACACCCATTAAATTTAGAATAACCAAATTAACTACTAAGAAATATGCTGTCTATTGGACTTTTAGTAGTAATGGTGAGGTGTTAACTTGAGCCTTAAATATATATAATATATATTTTAAAAAATATTTAATAATATTAATAACATACCAATCAACACATGCCATGTTCAAATCGATGAAAATTATGAGGCGAAAACAATTTAAAAAATTAATTTTACTTGCATGATCAATTTGATATTATTAATCATGAGATTAAGGTATTTTAGGTATTTTAGTGTCAATTATAGGTTAAGATTTTCAAATCTGACACATTACCAAATTGATTATGGAATTTTTTGGCCTGCAACATTGTTCAATTGCTGTTCTAAGATGCATAGATGCTTTCGTTGGCAATTTCTTTTTTTTCATGTATAAATTATTTAATGGCCAATTGTTTAAAACTTATAAATATAATAGTATATGGTTAATTCTAGGTTGGTTGGTTGGTTGGCCTTGCCCCACATAAAATAGGCTACATCTATATCCAACCTAATCATTAATTTTACAATTTGTACTTCTTCTTTATTTCTGTGGGGGAGAAAAAAGAAAAATCATTCCCAACACTTTCCATTAATGCTTGATTTTGAAGATCACAAAAATTTGGCTCCTACCTAGCATCTCATTTCAATGTTTAAATTTTTATCCCCATATAGTGATTTAAATTCATTATTCATGTTTTAATTTTGAGAATAATAGAATTTTTTTTATAAATAATAATGTGATTATCTATATAGAAAAAAACTTTATGATATATAACATGAATATGAAATCAATTCTCAACATTATTAATACTGATACGTTAACTCGGTTCTAAAATCATAGTTATATTTTCTTTATAAATCTTTTTTGATAATTCTATATTAAATATAATATTATCGCAAAATATGAATTGATATTCATATAATATATCATAATGATAATATCCAATAATATATTATTATGTTACTAAATAGTTAAGCTCAAATTATCAAAAACGCTTCAAAAAAAAGAGAAAAAAAATTCTCACAAAGAGAGATATGATAATAAATTTAAAGCAAAAAAACTCTCACAATAAATATAAAATAAAATAAAAACTAATAAAATAAAGTAAAACGATCCACTTTATTAAAAATAAAGAAAAGAAATATAAAAAATATTTGCTATCATAAAATATACTAGCACTAATCCAAAATATTAAAAAAAAAAATTTTAAAGAAACGAAAATAAGAGACAACCGATCCTCATTCAAGTTAAATGGATCATTATCTTCCACTTTCTATCATTTTAAAGGGAGAATTAGCCTAAATTAATTTAGGAAGATTCGTAAATAAAATTGAAGCTAAATATAAAATTTAAAATCAATAATAGAGAGAAACTTTCTTTTTTATCAATTTTCTTTTATGAAATATATCATTGTTAATGAGCTATTAATCTTTTTATAAATAATATTTTACTTGCCTCAAAGCTTATATCTAATTTTTAATTATAATAATAATTCTTCTATCATGGCCATAAGAATCATTTTTTTTATTAATCATAATTTTCTTATTGTATGGTTATAATTTAATAATTTTTATATTTCAAAATTTATTATAATCTTATTAATTATTTTCTGTCATTGGTTTTAATTTATTATTTATATCAAATATTATTTTATTGTCAATTCCTTTTTAATTGTCTAAATTTTGCATTTAAACAGTATTCTTCTTTGCATTAGCAAATTATAATTAAAATCACAACTAACATCTATGAAAAATTTTCTTTAGAGTAATGTGTTGCAATTGTTAACTAAATTCATGCAAACTAACGGAGTATGGTAATTTTTCCTACTATTTTTTAATTTTTTGGAATAATAGTTTATATTATCTTTTAGCTTGTGTTTGGCGAATTTAAAGTATTTGATATAAATAAAAATTCATTTAAAATTCTATTCATTAAATCTATATTTTTTAGAATCATTAAATTTATAAAATCGATTATAATTAAATTAAGTTCTATCAAAATAAAAAATAAGAAAACATATTTGGTTTAGCATTTTTTTTATTTGTACTATGAAATTTAGTTTGTGTCAAAATAGTATTATGTTTATATATTATATAATCATACAAGTGATAAAAGCATATAACGCCATTCAAAACACTAACATATCATAATGTTATGGTATAATACATCCACCATGACACATTATATATATATATATATA
>CATIWR010674638.1:0-13088 GCA_949677035.1 Omphalea diandra | reverse complement strand
TATATATATATATATATATATATATATATATATATATAACTAATTAAAAAGCAAATATAATGTCATTTTTTGGTCGTTAATAATAATCTATATCTTCTCTAATCAATTGTTTTTAATTCTCATTATTATCTCAAAATCTTTTTTTATTTAATTTTCTTGTGTTTAATTTTCATTTTATAATTATATTTAGTTCAAACTTTTACATTAATAAATATCTAATAATACTACTTAAAAAATTAATAGATATAAAATCAAAATTTTCCAAAAAATTATTTTTAAAATGATTCAATAATTTTGAAAATAAATTTTTAAATCTTAACCATTGTTTTTAAAACCGAACAAGAGCTCGAACTAGTCGGCTAGCTAGTTCTCGGTTCAATTGGTATGGTTTAATAAGGTATTTTTAAATTTTTTAAAAAATATATAATACTTAAAATATTTTAAAAAATAGAAATATAATATAATATAATATAATATAATATAATATAATATAATATAATATAATATAATAATGAAAAATAATATAATAAAGTAATAAAAAAATATTTTAAAATTTAAATTTTAAGTAAAATAGTGTAATTTTCAAAATTTTAAATTTTTACAAAAAGACACAGTTTTAGATTAAATCAGTTTAATCCGACTATCGATTTTCAGCAATTTTGACTGGTTTTTCTAATGTCGGGTTTTTAAATTGAATCAAATTGGACCACTGGCCAGTTCTTGATTTTACTGATTCGACTAACTGATCTTATTCGATTCTGAAAATATTGATATCAATTTGAAAAATATAAGAAATTAAATCCTAATATGATAAAATTATTTCAAAAAAAAATTCAAAGTATGTGTTACTAATATTTACAATAATATGTATCTATTTAAGGAAACATTTTATTTTTTTTAATTTATTTTATATTTTGTGCATAAATTTATTGTTATAAAATAAGAAAGTTTATTTTTTATTATTTAAATAATCTTTAAATCCTAATATATGGTTAAATTAATTAAAAATATTAATTTGGACTAATATGTAACTTTTTAACAAAATTTAAGAGGCTGATTAATCTTTTATCTGTTAAAAAATCATTGTGAAACACTTAAAACAGTTTGACGACTCTCATAATGAAAAAATTAATTATATAACTATCATAAAATTCAGGTTATAGTTTGATGATCACGAGTGCAAATTACCCAAAAGAATGATATATGACTAGACATGTATAAGTTGTGTATAGTAACTTAATTTAATTCTCTATATATAGATTTAAGGGCTATTTAAATTATTATATAATAAAAAATAAATTTTCATATTTAAAATTAATAAATTTATTAAAAATATAAAAATAATAAATAAGCTGAAATGCCATTTTTTTCTTAAATAATAATTCTTTCTTATTTAACTAATTATATTTTGATCCTCACCATCATCTCAAAGTCTTCTTTATTTGATATTTTAAGTTCAATTTTTACTTTATGTTTCTATTTATTTTAATCTCTCATTTTTCAAAATTTTTTTAAAAAAATTAATTATTTTTCTTGGTTAAAATATGAGTGCAAAAAACAGAGTAGTTTATTCAATGAGAATTGAGTTATTTATGCCTTGATCTTAAACTACTGAATGATTAGATCGATGTGTGATAACAATACTACTTTATATATAATGATCATATTTTTATCTATATTTAATTTTAATTAATCAATTTTGATTTTAATATTGTAGATTTCATTGATAAGAGAGTTTTCTCCACTTCTTTATTGATTATAATTTGAATTCTAAGATATGTTATTGGAAGATTATTTTTAATCTTAAATGTCAAATATGAAATATATATTACAAATATAATCTTCAGATATGTTTCAAAAATAAAAATATTTTCACTGTAAAATTTTTGGTTGATTTTAGTTCAATTTTAAGGTTAGTATCTACAGATTAATTTCTTTAAATGCAGTGGTGGACATGAAGGATATATTTTTCAAATATGTGTAAATATAATGTAGCAAAATATATAATTTTACGATCAACAGGATAAGTGCTTTTCACTATCAACAGGCCATCCATAAAACCCGGTGTATCGAACGGGGCATTAGTTGAGTCGCTGCTAAGACCAAATCCATTTCAATATGGTGATCAGACTTGGACCTAACTCGTACCTCAGCGTCATGAGACCAAAGCACAGCAAGACCCACACGATCATCCATCCCAATGGAAATACAAAGCTTCCTCATTCTGCTAGTATCAAGTTTTGTTTCAATTAAAAAGACAAAACTTGGGGCATATTTGCGGATCAGACCATGTAATAATGTACGCACTGGCCGGGGGTTGCCCAGCCCCTGGTAGTTCCAACTTAAGTGTTTCATTGTTGGCAGCAAACTCGAAGCCCATCCGAGTTGGCCGATAAATCAGAATAAAGATCCGCATCTACTCTTCCTCCCTTGCTCTTTTTTCTTGATCAACAAATAGCATATCAACAATAGCTAAGTCATCCACATACTCCTTTCTTTTCCCATTCCTTTCGAAGATACACAAACTTCCAACCCTTTCCATCGAATTATCTCTAGCATCTTTCTTTCACTTTCTTCTCTTTTTCTTAGCTCTATCCCAACTACCCTCACTGGTGAAACTCCCCCTCAACCAATGTTGCATCGTCATTCTCCATTAAGTGCATCGTCTGATTCATCTGGTCCCTCTGATTAAACTCCTCAAGGCTGTCAAACATCTGCATTTCATTACTCGGTGCTTCTGTGTTGTTGCTTGACCCCACCTCATTAAAGTTCAACTTCTTCACCAGGTCCCGGATTAGGCTATCTTCCTTTAGTATATCATCTTTTGCATTACTTCGAATCGGTTTCAAAGGTGACGCCCTTAACCACGTTCCATATTGATAATTTTCCTCCCCATGCAAGTCTTCAACAAAGGACATTCCACATCAGGCTAATCACTAAACTATAGCCGGAATTCTATAATGGCCACCTATTTATTATTTAAAGGCTATTTAAGCTCAAAAATGAAAATTTCATATTTTATATATATAAATTTATTAAAGAATATAAATATAATTAAAAAGCAAACATAATGTCATTTTTTGGTCCTTAATAATAATTTATATATTCTCTAATTAATTATTTTGAATTCTCATTGTTATCTCGAAATTTTCTTTATTTAATTTTTTCAGGTTTAATTTGCATCTCACATTTATATTTAGTTGAGACTTTTACAGTAATAAATATCTAATAATAGTTTTAAAAAAATTAATAGATATAAAATTAAATTTTTCAAGAAAATTATTTCTAGAATGATTTAATAATTTCAAAAATAAATTATTAAATCTTAACCATTATTTTTAAAATTGGACTGAAGCTCGAACTAGTCAATTGACTAGTTCTCGATTCGACCAATTTGATTTGTTTAATTAGCCCGGTTTAATAAAGTATTTTTAATTTTTCTAAAAAATATATAATGGTTTAAAATATTTAAAAAATAGAAATATAATATAATATAATAATGAAAAATAATATAATAAAGTAATAAAAATTATTTTTAAATTTTAAATATTGAATAAAATAGTGTAATTTTAAAATTTTACAAAATGATATAGTTTTAGATTCAATCAGTTTAATCCAATTTTCAGTTCTCTAACAGTTTTAACCAGCTTTTTGGGTGTTAGGTTAAATTATATTACTGGTCAGTTCTCGATTTTACTGATTTGACTGACTAGTTTTCGATTCTGAAAACACTGATCTTAATTTGAAAAATATAAGAGGGTAAATCATAATATGAGAAAATTATTTCAAAAAAATTCAAAGTATGTGTTACTAATATTTACAATAATATGTATCTATTTAAGGGAATATTTTATTTTTTTTAATTATTTCTATATTTTGTGCATAAATTTATTGATATAAAATAAGAAGGTTTATTTTTTGTTATTTAAATAATTTATAAATCCTAATATAAGGTTAAATTAACTAAAACTATTAATTTGGACTAATATGAAACTTTTCAAAAAAGTTTAAGGGGTCAATTAAATTTTTATTTATTAAAAAACCATTGTGAAACACTTATAATAATTTGATGACTTTCACAATGAAAAAATTAATTATATGACCATTATAGAATTGGGTTTATAGTTTGATGACCACAAGCACAAATTATCCAGAAGAATGACATATGACAAGACTGGTATAAGTTGCTTATACTAACTAATTAACAATAATAATATTATAACTTTCTTATTGTGTATGTTGTATTCATGTATTAACAGGGGATACTTCACACTAAATAAACATTCCGATAGTTATATGTCCAATTTTCTCATGATTTGATTGAAAAAAATAATCATTAAATTATGAGTAAAATTTCATTACAAGCATAAATTTTCAACTTTTTAATTAAGTCATACAATTATGATTAATTTTTTAATTAAAATTTTCTGGTTAATCAATACAATTTTGGTTGTTAAACTACCGAAGAGGGGGATAGAGGCATATTTGTTCGTGTGACCATATTATTGTGGAAGATATGGCCATGTGAGTGAGTTGTGCTGTTCCAAAGAAAAATTGATTGCTTGTAATATAATTGTGGGAAAAGTATGTCTGATCTAGTGAATATGAAGAATGTTCATAACGATAAAAATGAAGAATTATGTATCAAATATAAACAAAAAAACAGACAAACGTGGTCTTAGATGAGTACTCTAAAATTAATCTGGCTCACTTCTAAATCCAGCTCTCTCTATTGGTAGCCCATATTTAATTTTCTTACATGTCAATTACGAACATTCACTTTTTAAGCAATTTTAAGGGTAATTTGTACTAAAATTGTGTAACAGTTATATAACTAATTTTTTTAGCATTAAAGGAATAAATTAATGCCAGTATTTCATATCAATTTTCAAATGATTTTTTCAACAGATAAAAATCTAATTGCCTCTTGAACCCTTTTAAAAAGTACATATTAATTTAAACTAATCTTTTATTAATTTAATCCTCTATATATAGATTTAAGGGCTATTTAAATTATAAAATAATAAAAAATAAATTTTCATATTTAAAATTAATAAATTTATTAAAACAATATAAAAATCAATAAATAAGCTGAAATGTCATTTTTTTTTTCCTTAAATAATAACTCTTTCGCATTTAACTAATTCTAGTTTGATCCTCACCATCATCTCAAAGTTTTCTTTCTCTGATATTTTTAAGTTCAATTTTTACTTTATGTTTCTATTTATTTTAATCTCTCATTTTTCAAAATTTTTTAAAAAAAAAATTAATTATTTTTCTTGGTTAAAATATGCATGCAAAAAACATAGTTTATTCAATGCGAATTGAGTTATTTATGCGTTGATCATAAATTAATGAATGATTAGATCGATGTGTGATAATAACATACTACTTTATATTTAATGATCATATTTTTATCTGTATTTAAATTTTAATTAATTAATTTTGATTTTAATATTATAGATTTCATGGATAAGAGAATTTTATCCACTTCTTTATTGATTATAATTTGAATTCTAAGATAAGTTATTAGAAGATTATTTTTAATCTTACATGTCAAATATGAAATATATATTACAAATTTAATCTTTAAATATATACATTCAATTGTTTCAAAAATAAAAATATTTCACTGGAAAAGTTTTGGTTGATTTTAGTTCAATTTTAAGGTTATATTTTTAATCTTACATGTCAAATATGAAATATATATTACAAATTTAATTTTTAAATATATACATTCAATTGTTTCAAAAATAAAAATATTTCACTGGAAAAGTTTTGGTTGATTTTAGTTCAATTTTAAGGTTAGTATCTACAAAAATTAATTTCTTTAAATGTAGTGGTTGACATGAAGGATATATTTTTCAAATATGTGTAAATATAATATAGCAAAATATATAATTTTACTATTGAAATTTTCATATATTCTTTAATAAATTAGATATTTATAGCAAAGTCATCCTCACACTTATATTTAGTTTAGACTTTTACATTAATAAATATTTAATAATAGTATTTTAAACAATAGATATAAAATTAAAATTTTCATGAAAATTATTTCTAGAATGATTTAATAATTTCAAAAATAAATTATTAAATATTAATCATTGTTTTTAAAACTGGACTGGACCTCAAACCAGTCGAATGGCTGGTTCCCGATTCGATTGGTTTAACTAGTCCAGTTTAATAAGTTATTTTTAAAATTTTTTAAAAATATAATACTTAAAAATATTTAAAAAATTAGAAAATATAATATAATATAATAATGAAAAATAATATAATAAAGTAATACAAATATTTTTTAAAATTTAAATTTTATGTAAAATAGTGTAATTTTAAAATTTTACAAAATAACATAATTTTATATTAAACCAGTTTGATTTGACTTTCAATTTTGGGTGGCTTAGACCAGTTTTTTGGGTGTTTAGACTAAATCAAACTGCACCGATCCGACCAACCGGTTTTATTCGATTATAAAAATACTGATCTCAACTTGAAAAATATAGAAGACTAAATCTTAATATGAGAAAATTATTTTAAAAATTCAAGTTAGTGTTATTAATGTTGACAATAATATGTATATATTTAAGGAAATATTTTATTTTTGTATTTATTTCTATATTTTATGCATAAATTTATTGATATACAATAAGAAAGCTTATTTTTATTATTTAAATAATCTTTAAATCTTAATAGAAGGTTAAATTAATTAAAAATATTAATTTGGACTAATATGTAACTTTTCAAAAAAGTTTAAGGGATCAATTAAACTTTTATCTGTTAAATAACCATTGTAAAATACTCATAATAGTTTGATAACTTTTACAATGAAAAAATTAGTTATATGGCCATCATAGAATTTGAAATATATTTTGATGACCACGGTGCAAATCATCCATGCCATAACATATATGAATATACAAAATTTCAAAGCAGAATCCATACATATTCCAAATCAGCCTTCCAACCTTATATCATCAACATATGAGGTATAAATGCTCTTCCTAAGATAATTAGTCAATTATCTTTCATATATATACACATATCGAGAGGATTATATATTAAGTTTAATACGTGTATATGTTATAATTTAAATAAAAATATAAAAATTAATTATTATAAATATATTATATTTTTGTACACTTAAATATTACTTAATATAATTCTTTTTATGATTATGAAAGATATTTTTACTAATTTTATGCATTCAAATATATAATTTTATATTATAATTTATTTTATAATATTTAAAAAGATAGTTTATATGCATAAAATGGATTAAAATAATTATAATTATGAAATTTTTAAAAAATAATAGATTTAAATGTAAGATTGAATTGAAACCAAACCAAATTGAATTGAAAATAAAGAATTGAATAATTGAACTAAATCGAACTGAATTTTTAGTCTAATTCGCTTTGATCCTTTTTACACTTCGGTCTAGTTTTAATCCTTTAATTTTCAAAGAATCAAATTTCAATAATTTTAAAAAAATTAGACTAGACCGACTCATGCATACCCTTATCACAATCATATAATAATGCTTGTATAATTAATATATTCCCATGTAGAGACTATAACTTTAAACAGTGAATTTTAAGTTGAGTTAGAGTAGTAATAATAGCCTGTTTCCCCAACTTTTTATAAGCAGTACTCTCTTTGTCTGAAAAAAATTATTATCATCTAATTTTCACATTGTTTAAGAAAAAACATTTAACGTTTTGCACTCGTCATTTATAGTGTTTTTTTTTTATTTATATCCTCAATTATATTTAATGAGGAATTAAAAACACTTTTTTAATTTACTAATTAATGAGGGTAAATTAGGAGAATTGCTTATAAATATTCCTGATTTAATAAAAATGGGCATGCATTTTGGGATATCCAAAAAAAAATAGTGGACAACCTTTTTGATATGAAGGGAGTATTATTTGTTTACACTTGACTTGTTCATGAACTGATATGTTAATTATATTTTATTTTAAATTTAATGAAAATTGTTTATTCATTATTTTAACTCATTTAAATCTATTTAATTTTCATATTCTTTGATTATGATATTTATCATTTTAAATTTTAACCAACAATTATATTATTATAAATTTAATAGTCCTATATGAGAATATTTTAGTTCTTGATTTATTTATATTGACTTGCAAATTTGCTTGCAAAGACATGGAAATTATTTCACTGAAATAAATGTCATCCTATCTATGAAAACCAAAACAAACATGAAAAGTAAATTCAAACAATATCTAAGAGTGAAATATGTTGCCTTCAATAACATGTTGGTTTGGCATGGTTCCCATGATTATAGGATATCATCCTAGCTTAATTAAAATATTTTACGGATATACTTTATAGAATTATTCTAAAATTAGGATTACTTCATAAAATTATTATGAAATTAGGATTCTTTTTAGAATAGGAGTTTTACTAAGAACGCTATCTTATATAAGTGATATTTGTTTTGAGGGCACTTTATAATTATAAATTTTCAATATGTCGTCATTTTTTAATCAATTTAAAAATTCAGCTCTCATCCCTGTTTTTATGGTGCTTACTAGGATGACTTCGAGTCATGTGAAGTTAAAATAATTTAAATTTTAAAAGGAGAACAAAACTGAACACCAGCCAACGTGGTTAATTAATAAAAAAACTGTGGTTTTTATTAAAAGTAGAATGGTATTTTACTGTATAAAATATTTAATGCATAAAATATACCTAACGAATCAAGAGTTTGTCCAAATTTGAATATTATTAACCTGTATACTTAAGTTCTTTATCCTAACTTAACATATTTAAATATTTTTCCTTGGAATATTTTATTTTTAAATGTTATTTATTTTAATTATAAACATAATATGATATTATTCTTATTATATCATTTTTACTATATTATTATTTAGGCTTAATGGTAATTTAAATCTAAACTTTTATATGTTAGTATAATTTTGGCTCAAACTTTAAAAAACTGTCAAAATATACTAGAATCGTGAAATTGAGTGCAATTATGGTCTAAACTTTAAAAATTATAAAAAAAAAATGGGTCAAAATCATGAAATTAAATGCAATGTTAGCCTAACTAATGTCTTGATCAAAATTAATAATAGTGTAATAGACCAAAATCATGAAATAAATTAACATAACAAATATGCCAATCAAATTTCGATATCTTATAACATAAATTTCATCATAAATTGCATTATAAATGCATGGGTTAAGCTAATATTACACTCAATTTTATTATTCTGACCTATTTTGATAATTCTTAAAGTTCGAGCTAGAATTGCACTCAATTTCAGGATTTCCACCTATTTTAACAATTTTAAAGTTTGGCCAAAATTGCATTGACATGCAAATAAAATTACCATTAGGCCTATTATACAATATATTATTATGTTAATATTATATAATATTATATTTATTATTCTTCTATTGTTATATTAACACATGAATTGAATTAATATTGCACTTAATTTCATAATTCTAACATATTTTGATAATTTTTAAAGTTTGAGTCAAAATTGTACTGACATGTAAAATGTTTAGATTTAAATTTCCATTAAGACTATTATATATAATATATTATTCGACATTATTATATTAATAATAATATTATCTATATTATTATACTAATATCGTGTTATTTAATATAAAAATTATATATTTATTACTATATTTATTTATTAATATATTTGTATTACAAAATAGATCTGCCAATTACAAAATATGTATCAAAAGATAATTTTTATGTAAAGTGGTGATTTATCATAGTTGATTTTCTCACTTTATAAAAAAGATTATGGTATTTTTTAAAATATGTCAACACATGATTTTTATATAACGTGATAATATTTTAAAGTTGATATACTGATTTTATAAAATAATCTATAAAATTACTTAATAATTACATAACTAATTATTTTATAACTTTATACAATATTATGTACATTTCTCTTTATTGCAAAATATTCTACATTTCTTTCACTTTTTTGTAATACTTATTCTCTTTTAGTAAAATAAGAAGGATTATATAATTAATCAGTATTTTCTTATCATATTTTATAAAATATGTGTCAGGAAATGATTTTTGTATAAAGTGGTGATGTATAATAGTCGCATTTCCCATTTTACAAAATAAATTATGATATTATAAAATATGTGTCAAGACATTGATTTTACGTAAAGTGATGTGATATTTTAAATTTGATTTATTGATTTCATAAAATAATCTATAAAATTACTTAATACTTATAATAACTCTAATTGTTTTATAATTTCATAAAATATTATGTACATTTCTCTTTATTACAAAAATATTGTATTTTTCTTTTGCTTTTTTGTAATACTTATTCCTTTTTCGTAAAATAAGAAGAATTATATAATTAATCATTATTTTTTTTTATCATATTTACTTTTATAAAATAGATGTTGGCGTTACAAAATATGTGTCAGAAAATGATTTTTATGTAAAGTGGTAACATACAATTGTTGAATTTCTCACTTTATAAAATAGATTACGACATTATAAAATATTTGTCAATACGTGATTTTTATGTAAAGTGATGATATTTTTTAAAATTCATTTATTGATTTATAAAATAATCTCTAAAATTACTTAATGCTTATAATAACTATAATTGTTTTATAAATTCATACAATATTATGTATATCTCTCTTGATTACAGAATATTATACATTTCTATTACTTTTTTGTAATAATTATTCTTTTTTTAATAAAAATAAGAAGGATTATGTAAGTAATCATTGTCTTCTTATCATATTTACTTTTACAAAATAGATCTTGATATTATAAAATATGTGTTAACAAATGATTTTTATGTAAAATAATGTTTTTTTATGTAAAATAATGGTGTATAATAGTTGATTTTCTCAATTTATAAAATAGATTATGATAGTACAAAATATTTATCTAGACACGATTTTTATATAAAGTGATAATATTTCAAAATTGATTTGCAGATTTTACAATATAATATATAAAATTACTTAATATTTATAATAATTGTAATTGTTTTATAACTTTATATAGTATTATGCACATTTCTCTTTATTACAAAATATTCTATACGTCTTTCACTTTTTTTTAATACTTTATTGCTTTTAGTAAAAATAAGAAGAATTAAAATTAATCATTATTTTCTTATCATATTTACTTTTACAAAATAGATATTGATATTACAAAATATGTATTAAGAAATTATTTTCATGTACAGTGATGATATATAATGGTTGATTTACTTATTTTATAAAATAGACTATTATGTTATAAATATTTTTCAATACATAATTTTTATGTAAAATGGTAATATTATAAAATATAATCTGATATGATAAAATATTTGTCAAGACAAGAATTTTATGTAAAGTGAGGATATTTCAAATTCTCTTTACAAAATAATTTATAAAGTTACTTAATAAGTATAAAAACTTCAATTATTTTATAATTTAATAAATAATTTTGTACATTTTCTTTATTACACAATGTTTTTCACTTATTTAGCTCTTTTGTACTTTTTCTTCTTTTTTAGTAAAATATTAAGGAATATATAATTAAGCACCTTTTTTACCATAATTAATTTTACAAAATAAATATTTATATTACAAAATATTTATCAAGATATGATTTTTATATAAAGTGATGATATTTTAAAGTTGATAAATTGACTTTACATAATAATCTAGAAAATTAATTAATAATTATAATAACTCCAATTACTTTGTAATTTTATATATTATTATATATATTCTCTTTATTACAATATACTCTACACTTCTTTAATTTTTTATAATTTTTAATTTCTAATTAAACATAACAAGGATTATATAATTATTCACTTTTTTCTTACTATATTTAATTTTATAAAATATATCCTAATATTGTAAAATAGATTCTTAAATTATAAAATATTTATTATCACATGATTTTGATGTAAGGTAGTGATATTTCAAAGTTGATTTATTGACTTTACAAAATAATCTATATATTGACTTAATAAGTATAATAAGTCCAATTATTTTATAATTTTGTATAGTATTATGCACAATTCTCTTTGTTACAACATCTTCTGCCCTTTTTAACGTTGTTGTAACTTTTTTATTTTTTGAGTAAAAAAAAATATGTAATTAAGTACTTGTTTCTATCATATTTTATTTTATGACATATATCCTGATACTATAAAATATATGCCAAAACACGATCTTTAAGTAAAGTGATGATATTTTAAAGTTGATTTACTCACTTTACAAAATAATCCATGAATTTACTTAGTATTTATAGTAGTTCTATTTAACAAGCCAATGCTTGATAAATTAGGAATTGAACCATTTAGGCCATTAACGAGCATTTGGCAGTCAGACTCCATGATAACCACTTCCACCTTCAAAGTCTAGATCCAACTTAAAGCTTCTGCATGCAAACCAGCAATAATTGCATTCTTAGCAGTAATAAACTCGTCTTTGCTGTTTCGCAAGACAACCATAACTCGTACTATTTGAATGTGAAAAATTACTGCATCAAAATTGCATTCTAGACAACCTCGAAAGGGCTTAGCCCATTTCAGGAGAAGCTTGGCCTTCCTGCCATTGCAAGAGAGTAGAACTCCAACGGCCTAATACGGCAACATCAGGCAATCGGTTATGGTTCTAAACAAAATTATTTCTATTATTCCAAATGCTCCACCCCAACATTGCCGCCATAATGACACTACATCCTTCTATTATCATTGGCTGTACTCTGCATATATAAATCTGTTTAAATCAATCTATTGATAAAGTTCAAAACCCCTTATGACATTAATTATAAAAACAACTCAAAGCTTCTCTTATACCACAATTAGGCTTTTCTTTAAAAAAAAAAAAATTAATTAGGCTTCAAATGGGATCCAAACGCTTAATCTCATAGCTTATTGATAACTCCAATATCACTAGAATAAGATTTTTATTATAAAAATAAATTCAAATAAAATAATTTGGTTTAATTTTAAAACGGTTTAAAGAGAAAATACTAAAACTATTTATCATTTGATTAGATATATATATATATATATATATATATATATATA
>CATIWR010674590.1:0-11742 GCA_949677035.1 Omphalea diandra | reverse complement strand
CTCTTCTTGGGCTAATCAAAGTGTAATTCCTTATTGCATGAATGCTCCAATTACATCCTTAAACTTCTTTAGCCTTCCCTTTATGATTGGGCCTTGAAGTTGAAGTGGATCCTTTGCTTTTAGCCTTGGCTGTTTGCATCAGTTGTGGTGTTGATAGCAGAGTTAGTGGTGTTTTCTAGCTGATTAGCATCTTTTGAGGAGGTTCTCCTATTGGTAGAGATGAGGGCATGCTCTTAGAAGGGTTGGCCAGTTTTAGGTAAAAATTAGAGGTGTGAATTCTTAAAGAAAATGTGAATTAGAAAGAGTAGATTTCTCATAAACGACACCAATTGTTGGCTCTTAATCTTAAGTTAGATTGACAATCCTACAAAAGGATATAAGAATTAGCTAAGAGGGGCAGAGAATCCCACAACCACTTCAATACTTAAGTTAGAATTATTGTTGAGATATTATAAGATAACTGAATAGTAATAGATGACAAACAAGTATGAAAGTGTAAAAGTGTGTACCTTTTTATTATTGAGATAATGTTTTATAATTAATGAAGATAGCTTTTAGTGTATTTAAATTGTCACTGAAATTTGAGAAAATTGATTATCTTCATAATTGCATGATCTTCAAGGATTAAGGAAATACATACTCCCTAAATCTTTTGAATGTTGTTGTTCCTTGACTAACATTAATGACTATTCCAACTATATTAGTGTTCGCTCTTTAGCTTTCATTCAGATGAGAAATTACATGTTCATATTATAGGTGTCCATTCATAGGTATTCAATTATGTTAGGGAAATCAACCCTTATAGTAAAATCCCCGAGTATGATTGTTAGACCTTTTAGCCTTTATCAGTGATTGTGAGATTGGAAGATCGTGGTTTCAGATTTTTGGCTTTCAACAATGATAAATCGATGCACAATACCATTTAACAAATGAATGGTTCGAATATTGACAACTATAGTATATAAAGGAAGCTCAATATTGTAAAAGCATTGATAAGCGTACACATACACGCACACAAAAACAAACAAACATACATATATAGATTGAGTTGCAAAGTAGAATGGTCCAAAACATATGGGTAAGGTGTTTATTAAAAGTTCTTATTTAGGTTTAGATTTTAGTATCACATAATGTGAAAGGATTTTAGAGAAAAAAAAAGCTATAGATAACAAATATTTTCTTTAGAAAATATAGTAAGATGTGTATTCATATGCATAAGGACATGACATTCTTTCACAAAATCATGACAATAATATGTGTTTTGTACTATAATAATAAAAAAGCATAATATGATGCTAATTTTGTGAGCTTATGTTTTTCTCTCGAAATACAAAATTTTAATTATATTGAAAAAATTTATTATTAAAGGATATAAAATATATTATGCTTGTAAGGTAATTTTTAATATAAATTAAGAAAATTATTTTTTTTGTATTTTTATAATGAGGTTTTATTTAATTGAGTTAAAAAATGTAAGCTATGTCCTAATCATAATCAAGTTATTTTTGAATATAATTGGATCTTTTTAAAAAGATAAAGAACAAAATTAGTCTATATGCTAAAAACATTTTTTGAAGTTTTATGAATGTTTATGTCAATTTTTTGAGAGATTACTCTCAATTTTTGGCTCAAAACTTGTAAATCAGCTTATTATTTGTTTTTAAATTCCATAAATTCACTTGATCTTTATTTCATAGCTTGATTTAAAATTGACTTGCAAGCTCACCTAAATATATCTAAAAAAAATTTCAAAATATCCAAACTTAAAGTAATTCAAAACCTAAAATATCTAGAGGAGAATGGGCCTAAATCGATTCAATTTGTGACTTCCTTTTGTACCCTACATAGATACTGAATGAGATTTTTTTTGGTAAAATTGAACCAAAAA
This sequence comes from Omphalea diandra, assembly GCA_949677035.1. Taxonomy (NCBI): domain Eukaryota; kingdom Viridiplantae; phylum Streptophyta; class Magnoliopsida; order Malpighiales; family Euphorbiaceae; genus Omphalea; species Omphalea diandra. Next base: position 9,854 of record CATIWR010674590.1, on the reverse strand, counting down.
ATTTTATTTCTAAAAAACTAGTAATTACAACGTAAAACTATCTCTAATAACTCAAATCTTCCACTTTACAGGTAAGCTAAAGAAACATGCTTAGCAAATTGAAGAAAAAAAAATTTTCCCATAAGAAATTATACACATCTTGAATTCTATCCTGCCAAATGTATTATACTTAACAATAAAAACTAAATTTTCTAATTTTGCTTTGCAAAGCATTGCCACTAGATTTCCTTGAGAACCAACTAACTTCATAGATCCATGTAACCCACCTTGTATTTAAATGAAAAGCATTATATATCTCCCTACATATTTTAGTAGAAAACATATAAAAATAAATGGACTATTTCCAATGCAGTTGTGTTTAAAACACATCAATGATTTATTTTGCCTTACCACTTACCAATTCTATCTTTAGTCAAACAACCTATTGTCTAAGGCTAGCTAGACTACAAACTATATCTAGGAATGGATATTCATTGACCATTTATGAATAGTATTCCTATTGGAATTTGGAGTAGAAAAAAAAGGAGAAAATGAGTAGAGCAGACAAAAGTGCTCTAATTTGGAATTGGTTTCATATATTAAAAATGAACATTTACAACCCTTAGCCACTCTTCTCTATTGATTCCCATTACTATAAAAGTTTGTTTTATTTTCTCATTAATTATTTTAATTTTCTTTTAATATTGGTTCTTTATATAATATAAGCCACAATATATTTAGTGCTTATTCTCGATCCTCGTGGGAATGATATTTGTACACACAAAGTACACTATACTACTTTTGACTTGTGCGATTATAGTTTAAGGATTTTATATAGCTTGTACCCATGTTAACATAAGTGATCTATATCTCATAAGTCCCAACACTATTTTGTGTCGTTCTCGTGATCCTCATGGAACCCATAAAATAAGCTTTTATAACACTTAGCTGCCCTTTTTAGGTTTAGCCTTCAAGGATACTGAATGATATTATCATTCTTTTTAATCCATATGGGAATGTTACATATGATATTAGTAAGGGGCGTGAAATGCTAATTCAGTCGTTCTTAACTCTATTAGATGAATGGGTATACTGTTGTATTGTTCGATTTTATGTTGTATTCTTAACAAGTGGACTTTTCTAAATCCACTTGTTATTATTTATTTGTTTCTCCTTTTTCCCTTTGTCCAACATAATGTATCTTTGAGCTAAGGTTATGAAGTCTGAGTATGAGTTGATTGTCTTTATGTTGAGTTTGTCATTAAGGCTTTCAAACATTGTCCCACTTCATATGGCTTCCACTGCGGCCTCCAAATTTATGCTTTTGATTCACATGGCTTCTTTATTAAACTTGTTGATTTATTCTTGGAGGGTTTCTCCATAGCATTTTCTATAAAATCTCAGAGAATTGGTCTTCCTCTTACAAGGAACATTAATAGTAAACCTAGTTAGAAAGACTTCCTCTAACTCTTTGAATAAGTGGATTGACCTGAGGGGAGTTGTAGGTACCATCTTTATGTAGTTTTTATTAGCTAATAGGGAACACCTTGTGAATGATTGCATTTGAGATGTCATTAAGGAGCATCATCATTTGAAAGGTAGATAGGTGCATTTGAGGGTCTCCTATTCCATTGTATGTTTACAAGTTTAGTAACTTCCACTTTTTGGGGAACCTATTGTCAATGATTTTCTAAGTTAGGAGAGAAGCTTTAAGGTACCATTTCATGGATGGTTTGAAACTTTTCTTCTTAGACGGTACCTTACCTTTTTTCTCTTTGGAGTAGGTGTTCTTCGAGTCTATGACTTCTTTAAACACAATTTTCTCTAGATGTTGTTGTGTAGTTTTGGACTCTAATGCTTTCAACCTTGGGAGGGCCTCCTCAATTGCATTTAATGAGGGTTGTTAAGGGTTTAAACTTGCTAAGTTAGAGGTTAAAACTTAGGTTATCTATGCTTGAAAAGAGTCTAAGGCATCTTGTATGAATTGAGTTAAGGTTGCATGAAATTACATCATGGCATTGTTGGTTATGGTGTTGATAGTAAAGTTAGGTGTGTTTTCTAGCCGATTAGCATCTTATGAGGAGTTTTCCTCCTCTTGAGAGAGATAAAGGCATGCTCCTAAAAGAGTTGGCCATTTTTAACTTAAAATTAGGGATGTGAATTCTTATAGAAATATGAATTAGAAAGAGTATATCTCCTATATACGACACCAATTGATGGCTCTTGATCTCAAGTTAGATTCAGAATCCTACAAAAGGACATAAGAACGAGCTAAGAGAGACAACTGAGAATCCCATAACCATTTTAATGCTTAAATTCGAATTATTTTTGAGAGATTATAAGATAATTGAATACTAATAGATGACAAGAGAGTATAAATGTGTAAAAGTGTGTACCTTTTTATTATTGAGATAATGTTGTATACTTAATGAAGAAAGCCATTAGTGTATCCAAATTGTCACTGAGATTTGAGAAAACTGATTATCTCCATAATTGCACGATCTTTGAGGATTAAGGAAATAAATACTCCCTAGATCTTGTGAACATTATTGTCCATTGACTACATTAAGGATTATTTGAATTGTATTACTGTTTGGTCCTTAGCTTTAATTTGCATGAGAAACTTGTTCATATGGCAGGTGTTCACTCATAGGGTGTTTGATTATGTGATGGCTATCAACCCCTATGGCAAAATCGTCGAGTAAATGATTATGAGAGATTTGGCCTTTATCAATGATTGTGAGATTGGAAGGTCATGGTTTCAAAATTTTGGCTTTGAACAATGATAAATCGATGCATGATACCATCTAACAAATGAATGGTTTGAATATTGACAACCATAATATTCTTGTAAATGAAGCTCAATATTGTAAAAGTTATGATAAGGGTACACACACACACATACATTCATAGATTGAGTTGCAAAGTAGATTGGTGCAAAACATGTGGGTAAGGTGTTTGTAAAAAGTTTTGATTTGGGTTTAGATTTTAGTATCACATAATGTAAAAGGATTTTAGAGAAAGAAAAGCTATCGATAACATATATTTTTTTCTTTAGAAAAGATAGCAAGATGTGCATTCATATGCGTAGGGACATAACACTCCTTCACAAAATTATGACAATAATGTGATTTGTATTATATTAATACAAAAGCATAATATGATGCTGATTTTGTTAGTTTATGTTTTTCTCTCTAAAAATGGGATTTTTAATTCTATTGAAAAAAATTTATTTTTAAAGGATAGAAAATATATTATGCTTGTAAAGGTAATTTTTAACATAAATTAAGGAAATTAAATTTTTTGTATTTTTGTAATGAGGTTTAAGTTAATTGTGTTAAAAAAAAATGTAAGCTATGTCTCAATCATAAGTACTTAGTTTTGAATATAATTGGCTCTTTTAAAAAAGATAAAGAACAAAATCAGCCTTTATATTACAAATATTTTTTGAAGTTTTACAAATTTTGATGTCAATTTTTCTGAAAGATTGCTCTCGAATTTTGACTCAGAACTTGTAAATCAGCTCATTGTTGCTTTTTAATTTCATAAATTCATTTGATATTTATTTCATAACTTGATTTAAAATTGACTGCAAGCTAACCCGAATATATCTAAAAATAATAAAAATCCAAACTTAAAGTAATTTAAAACCCAAAATATCTAAAGGTGAATAGGCCCGAACCAATTCATTTTGTGACTTCCTTTTGAACCTTGCCTAGATACTGAATGAGATTATTTTTTTAGGTAAAATTGAACCAACAAATTTTATTACTAAAAAACTAGTAATTGTAACTTAAAAGCTAGCTTTTATAAATCAAATCTTCTACTTTATAGGTATGCTAAAGAAACATGCTTAGCAAATTAAAGAAAAACTTATTTGGCCTAAAAAATTAAACACATCTTGAATTCTCTCTTCCCAAATGCAATATACTAAAAAACAGAAATTAAATTTTCCAATTTTACTTTGCAAAGCATTGCCACTAGATTTCCTTGAGAACCAACTAACTTCATAAATCCATGTAACCCATCTTGTATTTAAATGAAAAGCATTAGCTATCTTCTTACATATTTTATTAGAAAACAAATAAAAATAAATAAATGATGGACTGTTTCTGATGCAACTCTATTTAAAACACGTCAATGATTTATATTGCCTTATAACTTACTAATTCTATCTTTAGTCAAACAACCTATAGTGCAAGGCTAGCTAGACTGTAAACTATATCTAGGAATGGATATCCATTGTCCAATTTTTAACAGTATTCATGTTGGAATTTGGAGAACAAAAAAGGAGAAAGTGAATAGAGCAGGCAAAAGTGCTCTTTTTGGAGCTAGTTTCATATATTATAAATAAACATTTACAAGCCTTTTTATACAACAAAAAATAAAAAGCTAAATCATATTCTAAACACCATATGTAGCTTACTAAATTTATCTAACAAGTATGGTGTATTTCAATTCATTGAAATTTGAAAGAAAATATAAAATATGACTAGATAGTTTACTGGAATGAAATTTCATCACATTTAGCAAAATAACAAAATGGAATTTTTTAATCTTGATTATAAAGATATTAGTCTCAACACTCTTCCTTGGTACATTTGCTTGATGCACTAAGAATTGTCTTTAATATTTCAATCTAAGTCTTGAACGAAATCTTGGTTTATATATCGACTATTCGGTCTTCAGCCTTACAAAGCACATCATTATCTTATTTGTTATTTATATTTGATAAGATTTCTATGAAAAACTGATGTCAAACTTTGTTTCTAGAAGTCTCCTCACAACTCTGATATTCATGGATAACAAATTTGCATTTTTTTCTTGAAAGTTTTTAAAGTTAAGACATACTAAGTTGAGAACTTTTGATTTTTGAATAAGGAACAACACCTATAATTTAATTCTTTTTCCTATCACTTAAAACACCATCAAACTTACTATTAGTAGGAATTTGATTTTAGAATCAAGAATAAATGAAAAACTTCTATCTATCTATGAGCGCTTCGATTTTACAGCTGCGCTTGACTGAGTAAAATCTTGCTGTTACTCTTAAAATTTTATTGACCATTAAAGGGGTTGAGAGGATGGGATCATACATTGATACAACTCCATTTTATGGCATGTGTTGGGATCATTAATGACGGGCGTGTGTTAAGTGTAAAGGTACTCGAAAACTGTAAGTGCATAGGTCGCAAGTAATACAGTGCACTATGAGAATGGATATCATTCCCATAAGGATCAAGTTTAAGTACTTAGTGTTTTGCTTCTTATATTATCTAGAAAACTAAAATATATGAATGCTAAAAATAAGGAAATAAGGAATTAAAACTAAATTTTACAATAATAATGATATTTATTGGGAATAATCAATGGAGAAAGGTGTCGAGGTGTTCCACTTCACTTGGCAACTTCTTATGGGATCCTAATCTTCATCCAATTGGTTCATTCATCTAGTGTTACTACCAAGTCACTAAGGTAATCAATTAATCTCTCTTAAATATTAATCAACATATAAAAGAAAACTAAGCTAATGGTCTCTCAACACAAAAGCTAAACATTATTCAATTATGTCATTATGTAAGACTTTAAAGATAACCATTCTCCATTAAGGTATCTTAATACATAATAAAGCAAATGAATCATTATAGATCCATTTTGTGAAAGACATCTCTCGATAATCAATGGTTAGTTTAGTTAAAAAATGGATATTAAGTACATAATAAGTGCTAATGTAAAAATGGATGAAAACAAAAATGATTTAGATTAAAAAACCCCATGTGTTGGGATAAAAAATGATTTAAATTAAAACTAATTTGATGGGAGAAAAATAAAGAAAATAGACTGGGGCAAGATAGAACAAAAACAAACAGAATTAGAGCCCTATGAAGGAGATAGGTGCCGATTTGATGCAAAAACAATAAGAACATGATGCAAACAGTCAAGGCTAAAGCAAAGGATCCACTTCAACTTCAAGGCCCAGTCATAAAGGAAAGGCTAAAGAAGTTTAAAGATGTAATTGGAGCATTCATACAATAAAGAATTACACTTGGATTAGCCCAAGAAGAGCAAAGGAAGCGTGAAGCCCAATTAAAAGCTTATGGGAGCTTAAACTCTTCAAATGGAGGACCAACTTAATACAATGGAGTCTAACTTATGGAGAGCACCCAAGCACAACCTAATTCATCCAAGGCATGTAAAAAGAAGCTTAAGGCATGTAAAAGGAAGCCCAAGTCGTGTAAGCAAAGAAATAATGCCCAAAGTCAAAGATTCTTGCCAGATTTCCTTAGTTGGCAATATTTCCTAATGCCATTAGGATTTCCTCATTAGGTTGCGTCCTTTTCCTTTTCTATTTAGGAAGAGTTGTTCTTTCGTTAAGAAAGTATCTTGGTCTAATCTTGTAGACCAATCATAATGTTTCTTTAGTTTTCCTATTTAGTTTAGGATTACCTTTTCCTTATTACATTAGGAAATATAGAATTCTGTTAGGAAATGTAAACCAAATCCTAATTGGTTTTGGATTAAGCATTGTAATGCTATAAATAGCCCTCATATTCTGCTAAGAGGGAATATGAATTCAATCAATATTATTATTGTTGGCAATTTTGCTTGTGAGATTAAATTCTCTTCTTGAGTTATTGAGTGGACTTGGTGAGATTGTTGAGTGAAGGCTTAATAATTTCACAAACTTGTTAATTCTGATCTTAAATTGACTTGGTTAATTTAAGGTTTGAGTTAAAACAACTTTGAATCTTTATAACTTAGGTTGCTAGAAACAAGTTTTCTAGAGGTCTAATTGGAATTTGAAGATCAAAACTCCAATACTTGGTTTGATAGATTTTGGGCAACTATTCTTTAGCATACAACTAAGGATCAATCCAACCTTGTTCATATCACTTCTCATCTCCCACCTTTCACAACAATATGGTTGATTTGCAAAAGAAATTGGATGTTTCTCCTTTTCATTTTCCTGATTTTACTGAGTATGAGGATACTCTAAAAGAGGAACACAATAAAAAAGTTGAAGAAGTTAATGAAGCCGAAGACGGAGGCAACGATGATGAGGAAGATGATTCTAGAGATGATGATGACTCTCCAATCTTATAGAATAGGATTTCTTTGTATTTTCTCTTTGTCTTATTAATGTAAAGTTGTTGATCCCATAAATTGCTTATAAGTAAATAACAGTGCTTGTTTTTGAAATTCTATCTTATATGATTGATTGAATTTACTTTGCAATTCTCATGTCTTTGCTCCTTATGAACACTTTTATATTTATTATGCATTTGTTCTTTTCCCTTGTAAACCCTCTTTTTGATCTTACCAAAGGGGGAGAGAAAGAATCAAGAAAGAATCTAAGAGGGAGAGAAAATAATTTGTAAGAAAATAACATAAGTTGAGGGGGAGCATTGTAATCATACTTAGAAAATTTTGCTTTGATCTTTATCTATAAACTTTTAGGTATTCATTGAATCATTCACCATTCTAACTCCACAACTTTAAAACTCATGCATTTATTTTCCCTTAGGATCAATCTAAGTTGTCAAAATCAAAAAGGGGAGATTATTGAGCTACATTGGTTTAACCTAGGTCATGAACCTTTTTTTATCTTGACAATAAAGATTGATCAATTCTAATACTTTCATTAAGTATTGTTTTACAAATTATAAGTTACATTTTTTTTGTCAAAAGTAGGATAAAATTCAAAATCTCCAACAGTGTAAAGATCATCCAAATTCATGGTGTGTGTACGCTAAATCATGTCAGCGAATCAATCACAAGAAAAGATGAAGCTGGGCCAGAGGAATTCACAGGCTATTTTGCTGCCGCAAACCATCTAAAGACTGTAAAGCCTTAGTCACAGAGGAATTCATGGTGAGTGTTATACCAGGGTCGTGACCGCGATTTTCATAGTGATAATGGAGGGAACCAAGCCATAACCACAATGTGCCAGGTATCCCAGGTGTTCATTGAAAGATCAAAAATCATAAGGGCAACAATTTGATAGCAACCATGATTCAAGGAGTTGAAGCTTCCTCATCAAAAAGAGAAATTTGCGGTCTCAGTCACGCCCAATTTTGGACTAGGATGGTTAATCCTAAGTTTATAACCTCTTTTGACATTGACAAAGAAAATTGATCATCACTAATATTTCAAATAAGTGTTGATTTACAGAAATAGGTAAATCTCTTAAGAAGAAATGAAAGGAGCTGATAAGCTCTAAAGTGACATGTAAATCGCAATCGCAATCTACGATTTGCGACCGCGACTCATGTTAAGATATGCTAAAATTCCAGCGGGCAAAATCACAGAGCCATTCTCGACTCGACCTATGGAAAAGAAGAAGCCTAAAATGTGACAGACGAATTTGCGGTGTATGTCACACCCTAGTCGCGATCGTGAATTTCAAAGTGACTCAAGAGGGAAGCAAATCCATATCCACAGTTTGACAAGTGTCCCAAAAGACGGTTGGAAATCAAATTTTGCGATGGCATCTTGTTGGTAGCGACCGCGAATCCTAAGGAAGAAAAATGACCACTTTTGACAGACGAAATCGTGTCCTCTATTGAGTCCTATATAAGAAATTTTACGATCGCGACTTCTGAAAGTAGGTGAAAGACAACGACTATATTTTCCTGGTGAACTAATCAGAAGCTGCCACGTGGACTAGCCGTTAGACACAAACGGGGTTTTCCTTATGAAATTTGGAAATCGCGACCGCAAAGGAGTAGTAGCGACCGCGATTTCATCCTGATAAGCATTTCATGCAGAATCTGCCTAGCATGACTCAAAGATTTGATGAGTTATGATCTGCAACATCTCTTTGGTGAAGTTTGGGTATAAATACACCACCAAACAACCATGAATAATATTACTAAGGAATTTTTTACAAGTGATTAAAGCTCTCAATCTTTGCTACTCATTTCCTTCATTTTCTTTATGAAATTGTAATTGTTAAGTGTGAGCAATAAACACCAAATTGTAATGTTACAGTGTTAGCCTGCTAAAACACTCTAAGAAAGGTTTAAGCGTGAACCTAGTGAAACCCTTGAATGAGGTTGTATGTTAGCCTAAAAACACATTATTGTAAGGTTGTGTGTGAGCCATCAAAACACAAGTTGTACAAGTTAGGTGTAAGCTTGAAAACACCTTAAGATAGTAAAATACCCAATTGCTTAATTGGGGAGTGGACGTAGGGTCTATTATACTCGAACCACTATAAATTGGTTCACTCTATTCTACTCTTTCAAGTTCCCTTTTCTTTGTTTTTTGAAATTTTATACACCAATTCAACCCCCATTCTTGGTGCCTAGGGACAACAAGTGGTATCAGAGCTAGGTTTTCACAAATCAAACCTTCATTGGGTGAAACAAGATCATGGCACAAGTAAACCACTCACAACTAAGGCCATATTTTGATGGAACTGACTATACTCATTAGAAGTATAGGATGGAAATCTATCATGACATAGATGTGGTGGATCTTTGGGATATGGTAATTATGAAATGGAAGCCTCCTACAAGAGTTATGGATGGCAATGAAGAATTAATCCCAAGGGATGAATGGGTTGAAGCTCACCGAAAGTCAAATGGTAAGAATAAGAGGGCAATGGCCATTCTCCTAAGCTTACTTTCGAAAGAAGAGATTAGGAGAGTGCAACATTGTCGAACCGCACATGCCATATAAAAGACACTAGAGAACTATCATGAAGGCACAACCTTAGTCAAGTCAAGCCATTTGGAGATGTATGTCACCGAATGGGAACTCTTCATGATGAAGGACAATGAAAACATCACGAAAATGACTAATCGCCTTTTGTCCATTTCACTGATATGAAGAAGTTTGGAAGAGCACTCACCAATTATGAGGTAAACACT
>CATIWR010674585.1:0-41534 GCA_949677035.1 Omphalea diandra | reverse complement strand
TATTATAAGTGACCATGGAAATGAATTTCAAAATGAGTCTTTTAAAAATTATTGTTAGGACAATGATCAATGAGTATTCTTTACCAAATTACTTTTAGGCCGAAGCCATTAACATTGCATGTTATATTGCAAATAGAGTTTCTCACACTATAACCTTTACACTTGTGTTTTTAAGGTTCACACAACTACCTATTTTAGTGTTTTTACAGGCTCACACTACAACCTTTACAAATGGTATTTATGCTCACACCAAACAATCACCTAAAGAAAATAAAAGATTAAGTAGCAAAATTGCAAGAGTTTGGGTTACAAATTAATGAGTTCTCTTGCATTTACATCTATTTGGTGAGGTATTTAATGCCTCTACCCACCAAAGAGATGTTGCAATAAAATTGATAGCAAATCTCCAAAGTATGCTAGAAAGATTTTGCATTAAATGCTTGTCAGGCTTTATTCACAGTCGTGATTTTTCAATTTCCATACAGGAGCCAAAACTTGCGTCGAAAATCCCATTTGTGTCTAACAGCTAGTCCACGTGTCATCTTCTTATTGGTTCACTAAGAAAATATAATCATTGCCTTTCACTTGCTCATAAGAGTAGCAGTCGCGATTTTCCTTATATAGGACACGAATTCATCTATCAAAATGTTCATCTTCTTCTTCATGATTCGCGGTTGCTACCCACAAGTTGCCATCACGATTTTTGTCTTCCAATAGTCACCTAGGTTGTGGACTTGATTTCCCTCTTGAGTTACTTCAAAATTCGTGATCGCCACTGAGGTGTGACACTTACTGCAAATTCGTTTGTGACTTTGGCACTCCCATCTTTAGATCGATCGCGGTAGAGAAGTGGCCCATGAATTCATCTATCGAATTTGTCAACATACCTTAGTCTAGTTTGCAGTTGGAATTTATGAAGTTGCGATCGCAAATTAGGAGGCACTTTGCTTTCTTTAAAGATTTTGGACTTCATCAAACTTCAAATTTAGAGACTATCTAAAAACAGCAAAACAACACTTAATTGAAACATTAGAATTGATCAACCTCCTTTGTCAATATCAAAAGAGGTTTAAGACTTAAGATTAACCATCCTAGTCCAACATTAACCATTAGAAAAAATTGAAGTTCTCAATCACAAATGTGTACTAAGTATTGTTTTTACATAAATTAACATAGAAATGAGTTAGAAAGTTAAAAAGAAGTAAAAACTCTAAGTCATAAAAATTGGCCTATAAATTATGCCCAGGACAAGAAGATTATGACAAAGAAATAAATTGCAACCATTACATTTGTAGTAGCGAATGTGATCAAGCTTAAAAATTAAAGGCAAAACACTTGTTTAGTTTGTGGTTTGTTTCACATCTAGGTAGTGACTGCGACCTCCTAGCATCAAGAAAAAAGGCTTCAACATTTACTTAAGAAATTAATTAAAGTATGTCATATGTCCCAGTAGTCGTTAAATATTTTAAAGATTGTGATCAAGATAAGAAAGGCATGACCGCAACCAACCTTCAAAGTTGAACAAAAAAGTTCAAGCTAGTTTGTAGTGAGCTTTGAATTCTCCTAATCTAATGTAATCATGGATTGCGATCATGACTTATAAATGGTGATCAAGACTTCTAAATAAAAGTGGAGTGTTGTAATCGCTAATTCAAAGAAACTAATGATTAAATGCCATATGGCACTAGCCATTAGATACAATTGAAATTTGTTGGACTAGATTGGTCAAACCTAAGCTAAAGGCCTCTTTTGATCTTGACAATGAAGATTGATAGGTACTAATGTCTAATTTAATTGTCATTTTTGTAGTTTTCAAGTTAGGTTTTCATTGGAAATTAGATGCAAGTCTAGATCTTTAGCTTTAAGTAAGACATACAAATTCTCGGTCAAGATACTCTAAATCACGACCGTAACTTTATAACAAGGATGGATGGACTTGGGCCAAATGAATTCATAGAGGAAATCACAACCATGATCCAGTTGAGGGAGATTTGAATGGCACACAGAGAGATTCGCTATGGTGTTTACATCGAGAATTGTGACCATGAATTTCATAGCTTAAAGGAGGAAATCGAGTCTGTAACCGCAACACGCCAAATGTTGAAGACAACCATTAAAATATCAAAAATTTACTATGGTGAATGTTATGACTGCGACCCAAGAGAGTGTTTTCTCCTCCCAAACTAAAGGATTCACAGTCCTTATTGCACCTAAGAAGAATCTCAATCATGACCATGACTTTTGGTTGGTTGGTCAAACATAATGGCTATATTTCTTGGAGCACCAATGGTAGAAGAACACGTGGACTAGCCACTAGACACAAAACGAGGTTCTATACTGCAATTTCAGTCCTTTCCAATACAAATTGAAAAATCGTGATCGCAAAATGCCAGTCACAATTGCAACTTCAGTCTGATAGGCATCTAATGTAAAATTTACCAAATTTACCTTAGAGATTTAGGCCTAGTTTGTTAGTAACATCTCTTTGGTGAATGTTACCTATAAATACTCCACCAAACAAACATGAATATAAGAGAATTTCATTAATTGTAGTCAAACTCTTGTAAATTTGCTTCATAACTTCTTATTCTTTGATTGTGAGTTTTTATTGTTTGGTGTAAGCAGTAAACACTATTGTAATTGGGTTGAGAGTTAGTCTAGCTATCAAAACTCTTATAATAGGTTAAAGTGTGAGCCTGTGTAAAACACTTGAGTTAGATTTTGTGTGAACCTTGAAACACAAATTGTAGGGTTGTTTGTGAACCATAAAAAGACGTTGTGAGCTTGAAAACACCATTTTAAGTTGAGTAAAATACCCAAATATGAAGAATTGGGGAGTGGACGTAGGGTTTGTTAACACCTGAACCCTCTATAAATATCTTGTATTCTTTCTCTTTGCTCTTTTTCAACTCTCTAAACACCTCACCTTCCCTCTAATTTTTTTAGTTTCTCACCAATTCAACCACCCTTCTTGGTGCATTAGGGCCAACAAAGTTCTCAATCATAAAAGTGTAATCTTGAGCACTAAACATGGATTGCAATCATGATTAAGGCATTTTGACCATGGAATTCATTTTACAACCATTAAATATAGGATTGCCTACTAAATCTTACAAACATGAATATAGTTTTATTAACAATGGCTATTTAGTAGTTGAAAACTACAAATACTCCACCATATGGCATTAAATGTAAGAGAATAGCCATTAATTATGTCCAAACTCTTATAATTTGATTTATCAAGTCTCTTTCTCTTTATTGCTCTATACTTTATTCATTGAGAATTATTAATTGCTTGTAAAAGGTTAAGTGTAAGCCTTAAACACTTAGAATTTAGGATTTAAAGTGAGCCTAATGTGAGTAAAACTATTGTAAAGTTGTGTGTGAGCCTTAGACACAAAGTGTAATTAAGGTTGGGTGTGAGCCAAAATACTAAGTTGAGCAAGAGCTTGTAAAACATTTAAAGAGTTAGTGAAATACCCAATTACTAATTAGGGAATGGACATAGGGTTGGTTAATAATATATGAACCACTAAAAATCTTATGTCTTGGTTTATCCTTTTGTTTTCTTCTATCTTTTATTTATTTGTATTCCTACCTAAGTTTAAATTTTTTACTAATTCAACTCTTCTTTTTAATGCATAAGGTCCAATAAGTGGTATTAGAGCTAAGCCTCAAAAACTAGCTATAATTACTTGAGCAAAGATTATGGCCAATGACAGGATCTACTCTCATCTCAAACCCACTTTGAAAGAATCAACTATGCTCATTAGTAGGCATAAGATGGAAGGATGGAGGCCTATTAGTGATCTTATGGATGTTTAGGATAATGTAGTAAAAGAATGGAAGACATCTACTAAGTTAGTAGATGGATTTGAAGAGCCATTCCCAAAAGAAAAATGTGTTGAAGCTTATAAAAAGGCAAATGAAAGAAACAAAAGGGTAATGGCAATCATCCTTAAATTTCTCTTAAGATAAGAAAGTGGGTTAGCTTTCTCTTAAGAAAAGAGAGTGGGAGAATTTAACATTGTCAAAGTGCCTATGGTATATGGAAAGTATTAGAGAACTATTATGAAGGTACTAGGAGAGTCAAGTCTAGGAAGATCTACATGTATATGATAGAGCATGAGCTCTTCATGATGAAGTATAATGAGAGCATCACTAATATGACAAATAAACTTCTTGCCATTGTCAACAATATGATGAAACTTAATAGATATGTTTCCAAGTAGGATGTCAACTTTAAGGTCGTCAAAGCTCTTCCCTTGGAAAAGTTTAATACTAGAGTTACTAGTAGTGAAGAAGTTAATGAAGAATCGATAAAATGCCAATCGATATCCTTACTAGAAAGCTCTTCACTCATGAAATAGTAATGAAGAACGATGAAGAGCTAAAGAAGATGACAGAAAAATAAGAAATTAAAGCATTTGCTCTCAAATCTACCACAAAAGAGAAAGAAGTGGAGACAAGCACTAGTGACTCTAATGAAAATCACAAAGAAGAAAAAGAGTTATTCATACTATCAAGGAGATCTGAGAAAGAGAAAGAGAAAGAGAAGAGAAAGAAAAAACCTTAGAAAGGCATCATCCAACTACAAAGAGAATAAGAATGTTGTGACTTACTATAAATGTAACAAGCAAGGACATGTCAAATTCAATTATACCAAGCTCATGAAGAAGAATAAATGGGGCAAGGAAAAGATAAAGGGCTTTAAAACTAATTGGGATAATGACTCAAATGATGAAGAGGAAGAAAATAAAGTTGTAAATCTTTACTTCATAACTCAAGAGGACTCTTCTAATGAGGTAAATTATACTTTTCAATTATGTGATGAAAATATTTTTAAGGATGAAGATGATGAGCTTTTTAAAGTTATGGCTTTAAGATGTGATAAATACCAATCTCAAATGAAATTATATAAGAAAAAGTGTTCTTAACTTAAGAAGGATTTTAAAAACTTAAAAGAACTTATTTTTATCTTGAGAGTATCTAATGATGAATATAAGAAATCTTTAGAACAAATGTATAAAACCTCATCTCATGATTCTTTAAGAAATGAAAATGATTCTTTAAAATATGAAATTATTGAGTTGATAAATTCCATCTTTAAATTTCACAGAGGGAAAGAGGCCTTAGATACATTAATTGTATCATAAAGGTCAACTATAGTAAAACATGGGCTTGGCTATAAAAGAGCCTCTGCATACACATCTTTTCCTTTTAATTTCATCAAAACTTTTATACCTTAAACTTTTAGCATAAAGGTGGTTGAGAAGGGGAGTGCTTCAAACACTAGACCTTTCATGCATAAATGCAAGGAAAGCCATGTCAAAGCTCCAGAGCCAAGTCTCTAAGAACTAATCATGAATATATGTATAATAAGAGGCATGCACAAAAGCACACAACTTCTCCTCCTCACCATGCTTGCTCTTGCATGTATGCTCATGGCAATGGTATGAAAAGAACCCTTACTCATACCAAAATAGTTCAAAGGAGGAAAACTAACAAGTGTAGACTTCAATGCCATTATTTCATGAAATTTGATCATATTAATGTATTTTGTTACATTAGGAAGGCATAACTCAAACTTGAAGATCTTTTTAAGACCAATCCCCTAAAACACAAGTATGTTTAGATATTTGAACAAAGATGAATTTGTTTAATTCTTTAAGTCCACCAATGATGAGAACAATTGGTATATGGATATTGGATTCTTAAAGCACATGATCAGGGATAGGATTTTTTCACCTCTATCAAGGAAAAAGATGGTAGAAATGTCATATTCGGAAACAATGCCAAGGGTAAGGTAATTAGTATTGGTGTTGTTGGTAAGAAAGGTTGCCCCCTTATTAATAATGCTCTTCTTATTGATAGTTTAAAGCGTAATTTGTTGAGTGTAAGTCAATTAAGTGATAAAGGTAATAAAGTTACCTTTAACTCTAAAGAGTGCCTTGTCACTGTTTTAATAAATGAAAATGTAGTTCTTAAGGGTTAAAGATAAGTAAACACCTGCATAATTGACTTAGATAATTTAGTTAACCAATCTTTCAAATGTCTTATTTTTATTAATAATGAGTCTTGGCTTTAGAATAAAAGACTTAGACATGTAAACATAAAGCTTCTCCAAAGACTCTCAAAAGGAAAACTAGTAGATGGTCTTTCAAAGGTCAAGTTCATCAAGGACAAGACATATGGACCTTATTAAATGGGGAAGCAAAACCAATCCACCTTCAACTAATTCATATGGACTTGGTTGGACAAGCTAGGAATTCTTATTTAGGTGGAAAGCATTATGCATATGTGCTTGTTAATGATTACTTTAGGTTCACTGGGGTTAGTTTCTTTACTATAAGAGTGATGCTTTTGATGCTTTTAAAAGTTTTGTAAAAATAGTTCAAAATGAAAAGGTTACTATATTTCTAGCAATTGAAGTGACCATGGGAAAGAATTATAAAATGAGAATTTTGAAAACTATTGTTTATAAAATGGTATTTCTCAGCTACTATGATACCATAAAAAAATGGTATTGTAGAGAGAAGAAAATAAAACATTAGTTGAAATGGCTAGAACTATGCTCAATGCATATTCTCTTCCTAATTAGTTTTAGGTTAAATCTATCAACACACTTCTTTTTATATCGAAAATAGATTTTTTAAAGTATAATTTTGAACAAAACCTCTTATAAGTTATGGAATGGAAGAAAGCCCAATATTTCATATCTTAGAGTATATGCGTGTAAATTTTATATTTTAAATACTAAAGACAATCTTGAAAAAATTTGTCTCCAAAATCAATAAAGGCATCTTTCAGTCTATTCCACCACTAGCAAAACATATAAAGTCTTTAACAAAAAGTTCACGATAGTTGAAAAGTATATGAATGTTGTATTTGATGAATCTAGAAAACTTGATCTTCATAATGGTTCTCTCATCAATAATCTTGTAGATAAATTTGAGAAGTTTGAGATCAAATCCATCCTAAAGGAAATAGAAGTTAAAGAAAAAGAACCTATTGGACTAGGTTGGTCAAACCTAAGTCATAAGCCTTTTTTTATCTTGAAAATGGAGATTAATTAGTTCTAATATTTTATTTAAGTGTTGTTTTGTAGTTGATAAGATATTGTCTCATTGAAAGTTAGATAGAAGGCTAAATCACTAACTATAAAGGAAGACATCCAAATTTATAGTTAGGAGCCTGTAATTCACAACTGCGACCTCACAATAAGGATGGATGGAGTTAGGCCAAAAGAATTCATGGATGAATTCGCAGTCGTGATTTAGACAAGGAAAGCTTGATTGACTTACAGAGAGATTTATGGTGGTGTTTGCATTTGAAGTGGTAGCCGCAAATTTCATAGCAAATAGGAGGGAACCAAGTCTATAATCAAATCATGCCAAGTGTCCAAGGAAACTGTTGGAATATCAAAAATCATAAGAGCAAGGCATCTACCACGACTGCAACTTAAGAAAGTATTGTCTCCTCGCCAAATAGAAGAATTTGTGGTCTCTATCACACCCAATAAGGAATTAAATCATGACTTTTGATTTGATGTTCAAACACAATGACTATATTTCTTGAGTGACTAATGGGTGAAGGACACATGGACTAGCTGTTAGACATAGAACGGGGTTCTCTGTCGCAAGTTCAGGCTTCCCAACATAAATTGGAAAATTGAGACCCAAAATGCCAGTCACAATCGTGACTTTTGTCTGACAGGCATTTAATGCAAAATCTGCCTAGCTTCCCTTAAAGATTTAGGGATAGTTTGTGAATAACGTCTCTTTGGTGGATGTTGCCTATAAATACTCCACTAAATAGATGTAAATGCAAGAGAATTTCATTTATTGTAAGCAAACTTTTTGCAAATTTGATTCATTACTTCTTAATGTTAGTGAATTTTTTATTATTTGGTGTTAGCATTAAACACCTTTGAAATTAAATTGAGAGTTAGCCTAAGCTTCCAAAACTCTTGTAAAGGTTTTGTGTGAGCCTATCCAAAACACTTGAGTGAGGTTTTATGTAAGCCTAAAAACACAAATTGTAAGGGTTGTGTGTGAGCCATAAAACACAAATTGTACAAGTTAGATGTGAGCTTGGAAACACCATTTTCAATTGAATGAAATATCCAATTGTGAAGAATTAGGGGGGTAAACATAGGGTTTGTTAACACTCGAACCACTATAAACATCTTGTGTTCAATTTTCCTACTCCTTTGTATTTATCTAATCTCCTTACTCTTCCTCCTTAATCTTCCACCAATTCCCTTCTTGGTGCACTAAAGCCAACAAGTGGTATCAGAGCCTCATCTCACTTTAAAGCTTAATTACGTGAGGAAAGATCATGGCACAAAAAGGAATCTACACCTGTCTTAAGCCATATTTTGATGGAGCATACTATACTCATTGGAAGTATAGGATGGAAATTTACTTGGATAGTGATGTGGTAGATCTCTAGGACATTGTAGCTAAAGAGTCAAAGCCACCTACGATAATGGTGGATGGAAGTGAAGAATTGATCCCTAAAGAATAGTGTGTTGAAGTTTATAGGAGATCTAATGGAAAAAATAAGAGAGTTATGGCAATCCTTCTGAGTTCCCTCTCAAAAGAAGAAATTGGAAGGGTCCAACATTATCTTATAGCTCATAGGATTTGAAAAGCCTTGGAAAACTACCGCGAAGGCACCATTTTAGTGAAATCGAGTAGGCTTGAAATATATGTGATTGAATGTGAGCTATTTATGATGGAGAATGAAAGTATCACAAATATGATGAATAGGCTCCTTGCAACTGTCACTAACATGAAGAAGTTTGGAAGAATTATCACCAATCATGTGTTAAATTCAAAAATCCTTAAATCTTTACCTCATAAAAGGTTTGGTGCTAGGGTTTGTAGTATCTGAGAGTCAAATCTAGAGATAAGAAAGGTACCAACCGATCTTCTAATAGGCAAGATTCTAACTCATGAGCTAGCTTTGAAGAAGAATGAAGAAATGAATAAGATGAGAGGACAAGGAGACAAAAAAAAGAAGAAGAAAAAAGAACCTTAGCTCTCAAATCTTTATCCGAGGAAAAGAAAGTTGAAGTGGCCTCGAATGAAGAGGAAAGTGATAAAGAGGAGGAGGAGTTAGTCATGCTTTTAAGAAGAACAAATGAGCTTATTAGCAGAAGAAAGGAAGCTTTGGATGCACTTATTGTATCACAGAGACCTCCTTTATTTAGGCATGGTTTATGCTTCAATTGAGCGTCTTCATCTGCATCTTCACTCATAACATTCATTAGAGCCTCAACACCTCAAACATCTAGCATTGAGGTACTCAAAGCACTAAATCACCATTGCCTAAGGGCAAAGGAAAGGTATAACAAGGCTCAAAGCCTATCCCTAAGAAGGCTAATCATGCATACATTTATAATAAAAAGCATGTTTACCCAAACACACATAGAAAATTTACTTCTACAACTATTCATTCATGCTCATGTTCACATTCACATCATCTTGGTATGAGAAAATCCCCCACTCATACCAAGGCCATGTATATAAGGAAGACTTATAAGTCTAAACTCCAATGCCACTATTACATGGACTTTATCCCATCAATATTCATTATTTCATTAGAGAGGCTCACCTCAAGTTAGAGGATCCTTCTAAGCCTAACCCTTTAGGACCTAAGTATGTTTGGGTACCAAAACAAAATGATTTATTTGTGTTATGTAGGATTGTTTGGCAACCACCAATGAAGCAAATGATTGACATGTAGATAGCGGATACTCAAAGCATATGACGGGCAATAAAAGAGCTATTCATGGTTCTGAAAGAAAAGGATAGTGGCAATGTCACATTGGAAACAATGCCAAGGGTAAGGTAATTAGCATTGACACCATTGGTAAGAATGGTTATTCTCTTATTAATGATGTCTTACTTATGGATGGCTTACAATATAATTTTCTTAGTGTAAGTCAATTACGTGATAAGGGTAATAAAGTCATCTTTGACCCTAGAGAATGTCGAGTTACCGCTTTGGTGGATAAAAAGGTAGTTTTCAAGGGTGAAAGAAAGGACAATACTTACCTAATTGACTTAGACAATTTGGCTAACCAATCCTTTAAGTGTCTTGTGTCTCTTAGCAATGAAGCTTGGCTTTGGCATAGAACACTTGGACATGCTAGCATGGAGTATTACAAAGCTTATCAAAAGGAAAGCTAGTGGAAGGTCTTCCCAAACTAAAATTCTCTAGAGACAAGACATGGGGTTCATGCCAAATGGGAAAGCAACATCAATCTTCTTTTAAAGCAAAGAACATTGTAAATACATCTAGACTTCTTCAACTCAATCATATGGACTTGATAGGGCCTACTAAGAGTGCTAGTTTAGGTGGAAAATATTATGAACTTGTCCTAATTAATGACTACTCTAGGTTTACTTGGGTATCCTTTCTAGCTCATAAGCATGATACTTTTGATGCTTTTAAAAGTTTTGCAAAAAGAGTTTAAAATGAAAAGGGTTACTTCATTTTCTCTATAAAAAGTGACCATAGAAAAGAATTTCAAAATGAATATTTTGAATATTATAGTATAGAGAATGGGACTTTTCATAACTTTTTAACTTCTAGAACACCATAACAAAATGGTGTTGTAAAAAGGTAAAAATAGAACGCTAATAGAGATGGCTAGAACTATGCTTAATGAATATTCATTGCCTAATTACTTTTGGACCGAAGCTATCAATACTTCGTGTTATATTCCAAATCATGTTTTCAAAAAATCCATTCTTAATAAAACCTCTTATAAGCTTTGGAATGGTAGAAAACCTAAGTTGTCATACCTAAGAGTATTTGGATGTAAGTGCTATATCTTAAATACTAAGGATAATCTTAGAAAATTTAACTCAAAAACAAATGAAGGTATTTTCTTAAGTTACTTTACCACTAGTAAAGCCTATAAAGTCTTTAATAAAAGTTATGTGGTTGTTAAATAGTCCATGAACATTGTATTTGATGGATATAGTAAGCTTAATCTTGGGAAAGGTTCTATTGTTGAGGATCTTATAGGTGATTTTGAGAAATTGGAATTGGAGCCTACTACAAGAGGGTTGGATAAAGATCATGATGAAAACAAATCATCAAGAGAAGATAATGAACCTCAACATCAATAAGTGGAAACACCAAACCAAGATCTTCTCAAGGATTTAAAATTCTCCAAGTATCACCCAAAGGACCTAATCATTGGTGATACATCCAAAAGTGTCAGTATAGATCTTAACTCAATACTTTAGATAATAATCTTGCTTTTTGTTTCTCAATTTAAGCCAAAATCTATTGATGAGGCTCTTGATGATGAGAGTTGGGTGATTGTTATGCAAGAGGAACTCAACCAATTTAAGAGAAATAATGTTTGGGAACTTATTCCTAGGCCTAAGGAACACCCTATTGGAGGTTACAAATGGATGCTTAGGAATAAGTTAGATAAGCAAGGATTCATCACTAGAAATAATGCTAGATTGGTTGTTAAGGGTTACAACCAAGAGAAAGGAATTAACTATGATGAAACTTATGCCCCTATAATAAGATTAGAGGCCATTAGGATTCTTTTAGCATATGCATGTCACATGAATTTCAAACTTTTTCAAATGGATGTTAAGAGTGCATTTTTAAATGGAGTCATTAAGGAGAAAGTTTATGTTGAACAACCTCCGGGTTTTGAATCTCATATCTTTCCAAATTATGTTTTTAAATTGAATAGAGCCTTGGATGGTTTAAAACAAGCTCCAAGAGCTTGGTATGAAAGGCTTAGTTTTCTTTTTTTACAAAATGATTTTGAAAAGGAAAAGGTTGACACAATTTTATTTATTAAAAAGGCATAATCATGATACACTAATAGCACAATATATGTTAATGATATCATTTTTAGTGCTACTAATGAATCCCTTTATAAGGATTTTGCTAAATGTATGACTAGGGAATTTGAGATGAGCATAATGGGAGAGCTCAAATTTTTCCTTGGCCTACAATCAAGCAAACCAAAGAAGGGATCGTCATCAACCAAGCCAAATACACAAAGGACATACAAAAGAAATTTGGCATGGAAGGATGCAAAGTAGCAAAAACACCAATCAATGCTACCATTAAGTTAGACAATGATGAATTGGGTAAGTCAGTTTATAAGGAGATATCGAGGTATGATTGGTTCTCTACTCTATCTTATCGCTTTTAGACTAGATATAATGTTTAATGTATGCATGTGTGTTTGATTTCAATCTTGCCCTAAAGAATCTCATTTTAATGCTATTACAAGGATTTTTAAATATTTATATGGCACATTACATCTAGGTTTATGGTATCCTAGAGATTCATCATTTAGTCTTATAGGTTATTCAGATGAAGATTATACCAGTAGTCTTATAGATAGAAAGAGCACTAAGGAAGTTGTCAATTCATAAGAGAATGCTTAGTGTCTTGGTTTAGTAAGAAGCAAGTTTCAATTGCCTTATCCACCACTAAAGTTGAATATATAGTTATGGATTGTTATTACACCTAAGTCCTTTGGATGAAACTATAATTAAAGGATTATGGCAAAGTTGTTGATCACATTCCTATCAAACGTGATAGCACTAGTGCAACAAATCATTTAAAGAATCCCATCCAACACTCTAGGAGCAAACATATAGACGTTAGGCATCATTTTCTTAGAGGTCATGTCCAAAATGGTGATTTAGTATTAGATTTATAAACACTAATCATCCACTTGCAGACATTTTCAGAAAACCTCTTAATGAAGAAATGATGAACTTTATTAAGAGAGAGTTGGGAATGCTGGATGGAAGCTCCCTGAAGTTAAAATTGGATCTTCTAGAATACTTTTTGTGTGATGAATCATTCTTTATTGATTGATTGTTATGTGTGATGTATGTATTGTTTATTTCTTTGGATGTCTTAATTATATGTGCAATTGTGTCTCTCCATGCCAATTTGCATGAATTAAGCATCAATACATTGAGTGGATCACAACTTAGAAAGTTAAATCTTATTCTCTCATAGTTATTTTTTTTGTCTTGTAATTCGTGGTCGCTACTTCTTGATTCATGGTCGGGATTTATAGGTACTTATTAATTCCTCTATCAACCATCAATTAATAGTCACTACTTTCATTCCCCACTGTGAATTTATTCAAATTTCAAATGTTTTGACCCGTTAACCAGATTGGTTCCTAAGGATTTTTTATCTGTTACTCAGATATTTCGTAATTAGCGGTCGCGACTTTCTAGCCGTAGTCATAAATTTGAGTAATTACCATGCATTCAACTAATTGTGACTACCAACTATTTGCAACCCTTCATTAATGAATTTTTTACCATTTGTTACCATTGTTACACCCTTTTTTTTCCATTTAAACCCTTGAAACAGTGTTTTAACTCACATTTGCTAAAACACTTCATTCTTCTTCATTCTTATTCTCAAATTCTTCTTTAAACTCTCTTCCATCTACAATGGCCCTTTAGAAAGCCTTCAGAGCAGAGAAGGGATAAGGAGCAGCTCAGCCATCTGATCCTCCTAATCAACACATGATGAAAAGGATCACTAAGGAGGAAAAGGATCGATATAAGGCAAACTCCTCCAAGGTAATCCAACCAAACAAAATCCCTTCCATATTTCTCCTTGAGTCACTTTGGATCCAGGATAAGATACATGCCTATCTATCGAATTTAGAGTGGAACGAGTTCATCTTTTATGACGAGCCTGGATATGAGGAGATAGGGCGGAAGTTTATGTGCACCATGACTTTGAGTCAAAGAGCGGAATCACGTGCAGGACATTATGGGTTAGTATTCCAATCCTTTAGGGAACCTTGTTAAATTACCTTTGAGTAACTTTCAAATATTTTCAACCTTTAAGTTAGGGATGACATTTTGTTCATCATCTTTGCCCTTTACATTATCTACTCTGAGTTTTGGTCTGAAATTTCTATCAAAATTAAACATGTCCCTAAGACCTCCATAGCCAAATACATCAAAACCTTACCTAATTAGCTACTTCAACATATCATCACCTTCTATATCAATGTAAATGGTGATGGTGATAAGAAAGTGTCCCAAAAGGATCTAGCCTTTCTCTTATGTTTGACTAAGGATAAATCAATCCAAACCAGCCGCTAGCTTATGGATCAATGATCTACATGAATACAAAACCTAAAAGTCAGTTTCTTCTTCCCTAACATGTTACTGCCATCTACCGTTATAGAGGTGTTCTTAATGAGGAAAATGAAAAATTTCTCACAAAGAAGTTTCTATCATCACATAATTTTTTAGACCTGTTCTACCTCATTAACACTAAGGAAATTCACCCTGATTCATACACTTATACCTTGGTTACTTTTGGGGCAAAAAAGTTAGAGTCTTCCTAAGCCCCAAAAGGAAGACGCTAATTATCGAAGAAGGGACTCAATCCATTCCACTTCCCCAACCTAAACCCAATGCCAAAATCTCTTTTTTCCTTTATTAACAAGAAGCTTAACAAAATGTTGAGGATGATAAAGAGAAGATTTCTCCTACTCTCCTACCTCTATACTAATTTGGTGGATCCTCATGAGAAAGTTGGTGCTACCTCTTGCCACCTCCCAGATTTTGAGGATTGGGAGGACACACCTAAAGAAGAGGATGGTGAAGAGATAGAGGAGGGCGATGAAGCTCAAGGTGAAGGAGTAGATGAAACAATGGACGATTCTAGAGATGATGATAGTTCTCCAATTTTATAACTTATTCTTAGCTTTCTAGATTTTTTTTCCTTTATTTCTTTATCTATGTAAAAATTGTGATCCCACAGTTTCAAATAAATAAAAGTATTATTTATTGCAATTGATTGGTTCAGATGTTCTGTGATTTCTCTTAGTTAATTCTTATACTTATTTGATCTTTGTGATTATTCTATCTCAATTTATACACCCCATTCAATCTTTAAACTCTACCCTCTTTTTGAACTTGCCAAAGGGGGAGAGAATAGTAATGTGCATAAGGGAAGCATAAGTTGAGGGGGAGACATAGCAATAGAAGCATCCTTTTTTCAAACTTACAATTCATTGATTATTTGAACTTATAATTCTTTGATTATTTGTTCAACAAGTTTGTTAAAATCATTGACCATCCCAATTTCATGCAATTCATTTTCTTTAAGTAAAATCAATCTAAGTTGTCAAAATAAAAAATGAAGGGATTATTAGACTAGGTTGGTCAAACCTAAGTCATAAGCCTCTTTTAATCTTGACAATGAAGATTGATTAGTTTGAATGTTTTGTTTAAGTGTTATTTTGTAGTTGATAAGATATTGTCTCATAAGGGGTTACATGAAAGGCTAAATCTCTAACTTTGAGGAAGGCATCCAAATTCGCGATTACAACCTTGTAATAAGGATGGATGGAGTTAAGCCAAAAGAATTCGTAGGTGAATTTGCAACCACAATTCAGCTAAGTAAAGCTTGATTGACTTACAGAGAGATTTGTGGTGGTGTTCACATCCCAAGTTATGATTACGAATTTCATAGTAAATAAGAGGGAACCTGGTTTATAACCAAATCACGCTAAGTGCCCATAGCAACCGTTGGAATATCAAAAATCACGAGGGTGAAGCATTTGTTGAGATCGCAACTCAAAAAAGTGACATCTCCTCACCAAATAGAAGAACTTGAGGTCTTTCTCACGCCTAAAAAAGAATCGAATCGCGACCATGACTTTTCATTTTATGGTCAAACATAATGGCTATATTTCTTGAGTGACCAATAGGTAAAGGACATGTGGACTAGTCGTTAGACATAGAATGGAGTTCTCTACCACGATTTTAGGCTTCCTAACATAAATTGGAAAATCACAACTAAGAAATGCCAGTCAAGACCGCGACTTTTATCTGACAGGTATTTAATACAAAATCTACCTAGCTTCCTTTAGAGAATTAGGGAAAGTTTGAGAGTAACGTCTCTTTGGTGGATGTTGCCAATAAATACTCAACCAAACAGATGTAAATGTAAGAAAATTTCATTTATTACTCTTGCAAATTTGATTCATAACTTTTTATTCCTTGTGAATTCTTGATTGTTTAATGTTTACATTAAACACCTTTGTAATTAGGTTGAGAGTTAGCCTGAGCTTCCAAAACACTTTAGTAAGGTTTTGTGTGAGCCTAAAAACACAAATTGTGAGGGTTGTGTATCAGCCATAAAACACAAATTGTACAAGTTAGGTGTGAGCTTGGAAACACCATTTTTAGTTGAGTGAAATTCTCAATTATGAAGAAATTGAGAGTGGACATAGGGTTTGTTAACATCCGAACCACTATAAAAAAACTTGTGTTCAATTTCCCTACTTTTTCTTTTTTATCTAATCTCTATATCCTTCCTCTAAAATTTTCAACCTTCCACCAATTCAATCCTCTTTCTTAGTGCACTAAGGCCAATAGAACCACTACAAGAGATTGAGTAAACATAACCATAACAAGTGGAAAATCAAGCTTAAGAGCTACCCAAGGATTATGGTACTCTAAGAACCATCAAAAGGAACTCATCATCGGTGATACCTCAAAGGTTGTAATTGTTATAACTTAATGCCTTAGATAATAATCTTGCTTTTATTTCCCAAATTGAGCCAAAATCAATTGATGAGTTCTAGATGATTATTATGCAAGAGGAACTTAACTAAATTAAGAGAAAAAAAAAGGTTTGGAAACTTGCTCCAAGACCCAAAAGGTACTCGATTTTGGGATGAAAATGGGTGTATAGGAATAAGTTCGATATGCAAGGGTCCATCATAAGGAAAAAAGCTAGATTGATTACTAAAGGATATAACCAAGAGGAAGGCATTGATTATGATGAAATCTTAGTCCCCATTGCAAGGTTAAGGCAATTAGGATTCTTTGTGCATATACATGTCATATGAATTTTAAACTTTTTCAAATAGATGTTAAAAGTGAATTTCTAAATGGTTACATTGAGTAGGAAGTTTATGTAGAACAATCTCTAGGTTTTGAGCATCATGAGTTTTCAAACCATGTTTGCAAACTAAAGCCTTAAATAGATTAAAACAATCTTATAAAGCTTGGTATAAAAGGCTTAATTTATTTCTTTTCAAAAATGATTTTGAAAAGGACAAGGTTGACATATATTATTTGTGAAAAGGCATAACAATGATACATTAGTTGTTTAAATTTATATTAATGATATAATTTTTGGTGCTACTAATGAATCTCTTTATAGGGATTCTGCTAAGTATATGACTATAGAATTTGAGATTAGCATGATGGGAGAACTCAAGTTTTTCTTTGGTTTATAAATCAAGCAATGCAAAGAGGGAAGCTTTATCAACTACTCCAAGTACATAAAGGAATTACTCAAGAAGTATGGGATGGATGGTTGTAAGATTACCAAGTCACCAATGAGCTAAACAATCAAACTTAAAAAGAATGAATCGGGTAAGCTAATACATGAGAAGAAATATAAAGGTATGATTGGTTCTCTTCTCTGTCTTATCGCTTATATATTTGATATCATGTATAGTGTCCACTTTTATGCTAGATTTCAATCATGTCCTAAAGAATCTCATTTATATATGGCTAAAAGGATTTTAAAATATTTGCATGGTAGTATGCATTTAGTGTAGCTTACTTAATAAAAAAAAGCACTTTCAAAACTTGTTAATTTATTAGTAAATGTCTTATTTATTGATTTAATAAGAATAAAGTTTTGATTGCCTTATCTACCACTAAAGCGAAATATGTGACGGTAGGTTATTGTTGCACTCAAGTTCTTTAGATGAAACAACAACTCAAGGACTATAGTAAAAACGTTGATCACATTTTCATTAGACGTGACAACATAAGTGTAATTAATCTTTTAAAGAATCCATTGAACATTTTTGTAGTAAGCATATAAGCATTAGGCATCATTTCTTAAGAGACCATATGCAAACTGGTAATGTTGTATTCAAATCTATTAACATGACTAACCAATTAGGGAATATTTTTAGCAAACCCCTTAATCAAGAAATAATGAATTTTATTAAAAGTGAGCTAGGGATGCTTGATAGGAGCTCTCTTAGGTTGAAAAGGTCTCTTTGTTTTCATAAATTTTTGTTTAATTAGTGTTTGTTATGTTTGATGTGTATATACTGTGATTATGTTAATTTGTATTGCTTGTGTATGATAAGATTGATTGATTGATTCAAGTTGCATACAAGCTTTTCCATATTCATGTGCTTAAATCAATTATCTAAATATTAATTTGATCACTTAATATAGAATCATTTGAAAATATTTTATTTTTAAGGTTGTTTTTAAAACTAAATCTTAAATCACAACTAAGAACACCATTTGTGATTAAGATTTGCAAGTCATTCTATTTCTATCAACTTTTAAATTTTTCCACTTGCAACAATCCTTTTGCCATCGCTTTATTTCAAAAATTTCAAATTTCTTGATTTTCAATGTGACTTTTTATGGTCAAATTAGCTAAAATTCATATTTTTTATATTTTCATTATCGTAACGCCTCTTTGCAATCGCGAATCACAAGAACTATTGAGTAATAACTTATTCTTTCCAAATAGTTATTTTTTGTATTTAATGCCATTTTAACCATTTTTCACCTCTCTCCTGCCTATTTAAACTTATTTGTGACCCTCTCATTCACTTTTCCTACATTTTCATATTTAAACCTTTAAACACTCTCATTTCTTCTTCTAATTCTCTAATTTTCTCTTTTCTACTCATTTGTTCTATTTAACCCTTATGGCACCAAAAGTTAAACCCATCAAAGAACAAAAGGGCAAGGCCTTCGTAGCCTCCTCTTCACCAAGATCCTCTCCTCTTCATCTTATGAAAGAGGTAACTCGAGAGGGAAAACAATGATATGAACTCATCAAAGATAAGCCAATCTTCCTAAACAAGATCCCCTCTAGTTTCTCCCTTGAGGCCCTCAGGATTGAAAATGAATTTTTAGCCTACCACTCCAATTTAAATTGAGGGAAGTTCATTTTCATCAAAGAGCTTAGGTACGATGAGTTAGAAAGAGAGTTTTTTACAATGATAATCACCAATCGACACATTTCTCACCCAACAAGTGTGTATGGCATGGTTTTTAAAATGCTTTGGCAAGCCCTACCATATAATCCTTGACACCTTTTCCCAATTTTTTTAATTTTCAAACTAAAGAAGCATGGAATCTCTATGAACTCCACCTTGATTTTAATAATTTTTAGCATAGGATTTCCATTGAAACCCATCATGATTCCAAAATATGTTTGTCTAAAAACATAAACTCCCTTATATATTAGTTTTTTAATAAGATTATTATTTTTCCTATACATGTAAAGAGGGATGGAAATGAGAAGGTCTTATTAAAAGACCTTTGTTTTTTTATATTACCTCATTAATGGCCATGCCATAAGGAATGGTTAGTTCTTTATAGAGCAATTTGCATATTTAGGCAAGCTAAAATATAGGCAAATACTCCTCTCTTCCCATATCACAATGATTGTTAGGCATATATGAGCCTTGACACCGTAAAATGAATTTTTTCTTAAAATTTCCTACCTCATTTCTACAAAACCACTCGACCTCAATTACTTACTTAATGCCAAAGTTATAAAACCATTAACGCATGATTGTTTGCTTAGGGCTCAAGGGGTTTGGCTTCAACAAGCTTCTTAATAACAAAAAGGAAAAAGGTTTTTGATTCAAGAAGGTCAAGAAAAAACTCAAAAATAAGAGATAGAGGTACCTCCCACTTAACCTTCTCTTCCTTCTCATGCCAACATGGATCTAATATTAAAGCATATGGCTAAAATCCTCAAGAAGCTTAATCTCCTTTCTTATCTTTATAGTGACATTGTAGAGATCCAAGAAAAATTGAACATCACACCTTGTCACCTACCTGACTTTAAGAAGGAAGAAAGTGAAGAAAAAAATGATAAAGACTTATCTCTAGATTTCTAGATGTTTTCTATTTTTCACTTTTGTTTTCATGTTTCTTGTTCTATTTTTATGTTTTTCAAATTTGGATGGCCTAAATGGTTATGATCAAACATTTCTATATGTTTGAAATTTTATATGGATTACTTGTAATTGAGTTATTCCTTTAATGAAAATTTCTCTTTATGCTCAATTGATCTCCATTGTCTTTTGTTTCTTTGCAAATGTTTATTATGTTTGATTGGATGATTGATTAAATGTATGTGTTCCATGTTGGGTTTTATAAAGTAAACACAATAGAAAAATAAAAATTTTAAAGTACAAAATCCACCAAAAATCCATGCAATTTAGTTAAATCAAGAAGAGGAATGTAAAAATCTTACCAATTTGAGCAAGGGAGGCAAGATTGATGAAAGGTAGAGAGAGGGTTTACACCAGTAACACCCAACCTCAAGCTTGAAGTGTAGATTGTCGGATTTAGACACTACCAATATAATGAACATCCTCTATAGGTATCTATATGAACAAGCTCTCCAAAAATGATTAGTGTGTTGGCACTAAGATTTTTCTGTCTCTAAAATGTTTTCTAAAAAATAACATGAATGTCCTCACACAATCTCAGAAAACCCTTCATATATATATATATATATATATATATATATATATATATATATATAATTAGAGATATTATCTTGATATTTAGATATCCTTTTTGTTTTAAAAGTTAAAACAAAATATGATATTATCTTATCTGTATCTTTTAAGATATAAAGTTGATATCATAATAGTGTGTGTATATATATAGTTGATATCATAATAGTGTGTGTGTATATACACACACACTATTATGATATCAACTATATATATACACACACTATTATGATATCAACTTTATATCTTAAAAGATACAGATAAGATAATATCATATTTTGTTTTAACTTTTAAAACAAAAAGGATATCTAAATATCAAGATAATATCTCTAATTATATATATATATATATATATATATATATATATATATATATATATGAAGGGTTTTCTGAGATTGTGTGAGGACATTCATGTTATTTTTTAGAAAACATTTTAGAGACAGAAAAATCTTAGTGCCAACACACTAATCATTTTTGGAGAGCTTGTTCATATAGATACCTATAGAGGATGTTCATTATATTGGTAGTGTCTAAATCCGACAATCTACACTTCAAGCTTGAGGTTGGGTGTTACTGGTGTAAACCCTCTCTCTACCTTTCATCAATCTTGCCTCCCTTGCTCAAATTGGTAAGATTTTTACATTCCTCTTCTTGATTTAACTAAATTGCATGGATTTTTGGTGGATTTTGTACTTTAAAATTTTTATTTTTCTATTGTGTTTACTTTATAAAACCCAACATGGAACACATACATTTAATCAATCATCCAATCAAACATAATAAACATTTGCAAAGAAACAAAAGACAATGGAGATCAATTGAGCATAAAGAGAAATTTTCATTAAAGGAATAACTCAATTACAAGTAATCCATATAAAATTTCAAACATATAGAAATGTTTGATCATAACCATTTAGGCCATCCAAATTTGAAAAACATAAAAATAGAACAAGAAACATGAAAACAAAAGTGAAAAATAGAAAACATCTAGAAATCTAGAGATAAGTCTTTATCATTTTTTTCTTCACTTTCTTCCTTCTTAAAGTCAGGTAGGTGACAAGGTGTGATGTTCAATTTTTCTTGGATCTCTACAATGTCACTATAAAGATAAGAAAGGAGATTAAGCTTCTTGAGGATTTTAGCCATATGCTTTAATATTAGATCCATGTTGGCATGAGAAGGAAGAGAAGGTTAAGTGGGAGGTACCTCTATCTCTTATTTTTGAGTTTTTTCTTGACCTTCTTGAATCAAAAACCTTTTTCCTTTTTGTTATTAAGAAGCTTGTTGAAGCCAAACCCCTTGAGCCCTAAGCAAACAATCATGCGTTAATGGTTTTATAACTTTGGCATTAAGTAAGTAATTGAGGTCGAGTGGTTTTGTAGAAATGAGGTAGGAAATTTTAAGAAAAAATTCATTTTACGGTGTCAAGGCTCATATATGCCTAACAATCATTGTGATATGGGAAGAGAGGAGTATTTGCCTATATTTTAGCTTGCCTAAATATGCAAATTGCTCTATAAAGAACTAACCATTCCTTATGGCATGGCCATTAATGAGGTAATATAAAAAAACAAAGGTCTTTTAATAAGACCTTCTCATTTCCATCCCTCTTTACATGTATAGGAAAAATAATAATCTTATTAAAAAACTAATATATAAGGGAGTTTATGTTTTTAGACAAACATATTTTGGAATCATGATGGGTTTCAATGGAAATCCTATGCTAAAAATTATTAAAATCAAGGTGGAGTTCATAGAGATTCCATGCTTCTTTAGTTTGAAAATTAAAAAAATTGGGAAAAGGTGTCAAGGATTATATGGTAGGGCTTGCCAAAGCATTTTAAAAACCATGCCATACACACTTGTTGGGTGAGAAATGTGTCGATTGGTGATTATCATTGTAAAAAACTCTCTTTCTAACTCATCGTACCTAAGCTCTTTGATGAAAATGAACTTCCCTCAATTTAAATTGGAGTGGTAGGCTAAAAATTCATTTTCAATCCTGAGGGCCTCAAGGGAGAAACTAGAGGGGATCTTGTTTAGGAAGATTGGCTTATCTTTGATGAGTTCATATCATTGTTTTCCCTCTCGAGTTACCTCTTTCATAAGATGAAGAGGAGAGGATCTTGGTGAAGAGGAGGCTACGAAGGCCTTGCCCTTTTGTTCTTTGATGGGTTTAACTTTTGGTGCCATAAGGGTTAAATAGAACAAATGAGTAGAAAAGAGAAAATTAGAGAATTAGAAGAAGAAATGAGAGTGTTTAAAGGTTTAAATATGAAAATGTAGGAAAAGTGAATGAGAGGGTCACAAATAAGTTTAAATAGGCAGGAGAGAGGTGAAAAATGGTTAAAATGGCATTAAATACAAAAAATAACTATTTGGAAAGAATAAGTTATTACTCAATAGTTCTTGTGATTCGCGATTGCAAAGAGGCGTTACGATAATGAAAATATAAAAAATATGAATTTTAGCTAATTTGACCATAAAAAGTCACATTGAAAATCAAGAAATTTGAAATTTTTGAAATAAAGCGATGGCAAAAGGATTGTTGCAAGTGGAAAAATTTAAAAGTTGATAGAAATAGAATGACTTGCAAATCTTAATCACAAATGGTGTTCTTAGTTGTGATTTAAGATTTAGTTTTAAAAACAACCTTAAAAATAAAATATTTTCAAATGATTCTATATTAAGTGATCAAATTAATATTTAGATAATTGATTTAAGCACATGAATATGGAAAAGCTTGTATGCAACTTGAATCAATCAATCAATCTTATCATACACAAGCAATACAAATTAACATAATCACAGTATATACACATCAAACATAACAAACACTAATTAAACAAAAATTTATGAAAACAAAGAGACCTTTTCAACCTAAGAGAGCTCCTATCAAGCATCCCTAGCTCACTTTTAATAAAATTCATTATTTCTTGATTAAGGGGTTTGCTAAAAATATTCCCTAATTGGTTAGTCATGTTAATAGATTTGAATACAACATTACCAGTTTGCATATGGTCTCTTAAGAAATGATGCCTAATGCTTATATGCTTACTACAAAAATGTTCAATGGATTCTTTAAAAGATTAATTACACTTATGTTGTCACGTCTAATGAAAATGTGATCAACGTTTTTACTATAGTCCTTGAGTTGTTGTTTCATCTAAAGAACTTGAGTGCAACAATAACCTACCGTCACATATTTCGCTTTAGTGGTAGATAAGGCAATCAAAACTTTATTCTTATTAAATCAATAAATAAGACATTTACTAATAAATTAACAAGTTTTGAAAGTGCTTTTTTTTATTAAGTAAGCTACACTAAATGCATACTACCATGCAAATATTTTAAAATCCTTTTAGCCATATATAAATGAGATTCTTTAGGACATGATTGAAATCTAGCATAAAAGTGGACACTATACATGATATCAAATATATAAGCGATAAGACAGAGAAGAGAACCAATCATACCTTTATATTTCTTCTCATGTATTAGCTTACCCGATTCATTCTTTTTAAGTTTGATTGTTTAGCTCATTGGTGACTTGGTAATCTTACAACCATCCATCCCATACTTCTTGAGTAATTCCTTTATGTACTTGGAGTAGTTGATAAAGCTTCCCTCTTTGCATTGCTTGATTTATAAACCAAAGAAAAACTTGAGTTCTCCCATCATGCTAATCTCAAATTCTATAGTCATATACTTAGCAGAATCCCTATAAAGAGATTCATTAGTAGCACCAAAAATTATATCATTAATATAAATTTAAACAACTAATGTATCATTGTTATGCCTTTTCACAAATAATATATGTCAACCTTGTCCTTTTCAAAATCATTTTTGAAAAGAAATAAATTAAGCCTTTTATACCAAGCTTTATAAGATTGTTTTAATCTATTTAAGGCTTTAGTTTGCAAACATGGTTTGAAAACTCATGATGCTCAAAACCTAGAGATTGTTCTACATAAACTTCCTACTCAATGTAACCATTTAGAAATTCACTTTTAACATCTATTTGAAAAAGTTTAAAATTCATATGACATGTATATGCACAAAGAATCCTAATTGCCTTAACCTTGCAATGGGGACTAAGATTTCATCATAATCAATGCCTTCCTCTTGGTTATATCCTTTAGTAATCAATCTAGCTTTTTTCCTTATGATGGACCCTTGCATATCGAACTTATTCCTATACACCCATTTTCATCCCAAAATCGAGTACCTTTTGGGTCTTGGAGCAAGTTTCCAAACCTTTTTTTTTCTCTTAATTTAGTTAAGTTCCTCTTGCATAATAATCATCTAGAACTCATCAATTGATTTTGGCTCAATTTGGGAAATAAAAGCAAGATTATTATCTAAGGCATTAAGTTATAACAATTACAACCTTTGAGGTATCACCGATGATGAGTTCCTTTTGATGGTTCTTAGAGTACCATAATCCTTGGGTAGCTCTTAAGCTTGATTTTCCACTTGTTATGGTTATGTTTACTCAATCTCTTGTAGTGGTTCTATTGGCCTTAGTGCACTAAGAAAGAGGATTGAATTGGTGGAAGGTTGAAAATTTTAGAGGAAGGATATAGAGATTAGATAAAAAAGAAAAAGTAGGGAAATTGAACACAAGTTTTTTTATAGTGGTTCGGATGTTAACAAACCCTATGTCCACTCTCAATTTCTTCATAATTGAGAATTTCACTCAACTAAAAATGGTGTTTCCAAGCTCACACCTAACTTGTACAATTTGTGTTTTATGGCTGATACACAACCCTCACAATTTGTGTTTTTAGGCTCACACAAAACCTTACTAAAGTGTTTTGGAAGCTCAGGCTAACTCTCAACCTAATTACAAAGGTGTTTAATGTAAACATTAAACAATCAAGAATTCACAAGGAATAAAAAGTTATGAATCAAATTTGCAAGAGTAATAAATGAAATTTTCTTACATTTACATCTGTTTGGTTGAGTATTTATTGGCAACATCCACCAAAGAGACGTTACTCTCAAACTTTCCCTAATTCTCTAAAGGAAGCTAGGTAGATTTTGTATTAAATACCTGTCAGATAAAAGTCGCGGTCTTGACTGGCATTTCTTAGTTGTGATTTTCCAATTTATGTTAGGAAGCCTAAAATCGTGGTAGAGAACTCCATTCTATGTCTAACGACTAGTCCACATGTCCTTTACCTATTGGTCACTCAAGAAATATAGCCATTATGTTTGACCATAAAATGAAAAGTCATGGTCGCGATTCGATTCTTTTTTAGGCGTGAGAAAGACCTCAAGTTCTTCTATTTGGTGAGGAGATGTCACTTTTTTGAGTTGCGATCTCAACAAATGCTTCACCCTCGTGATTTTTGATATTCCAACGGTTGCTATGGGCACTTAGCGTGATTTGGTTATAAACCAGGTTCCCTCTTATTTACTATGAAATTCGTAATCATAACTTGGGATGTGAACACCACCACAAATCTCTCTGTAAGTCAATCAAGCTTTACTTAGCTGAATTGTGGTTGCAAATTCACCTACGAATTCTTTTGGCTTAACTCCATCCATCCTTATTACAAGGTTGTAATCGCGAATTTGGATGCCTTCCTCAAAGTTAGAGATTTAGCCTTTCATGTAACCCCTTATGAGACAATATCTTATCAACTACAAAATAACACTTAAACAAAACATTCAAACTAATCAATCTTCATTGTCAAGATTAAAAGAGGCTTATGACTTAGGTTTGACCAACCTAGTCTAATAATCCCTTCATTTTTTATTTTGACAACTTAGATTGATTTTACTTAAAGAAAATGAATTGCATGAAATTGGGATGGTCAATGATTTTAACAAACTTGTTGAACAAATAATCAAAGAATTATAAGTTCAAATAATCAATGAATTGTAAGTTTGAAAAAAGGATGCTTCTATTGCTATGTCTCCCCCTCAACTTATGCTTCCCTTATGCACATTACTATTCTCTCCCCCTTTGGCAAGTTCAAAAAGAGGGTAGAGTTTAAAGATTGAATGGGGTGTATAAATTGAGATAGAATAATCACAAAGATCAAATAAGTATAAGAATTAACTAAGAGAAATCACAGAACATCTGAACCAATCAATTGCAATAAATAATACTTTTATTTATTTGAAACTGTGGGATCACAATTTTTACATAGATAAAGAAATAAAGGAAAAAAAATCTAGAAAGCTAAGAATAAGTTATAAAATTGGAGAACTATCATCATCTCTAGAATCGTCCATTGTTTCATCTACTCCTTCACCTTGAGCTTCATCGCCCTCCTCTATCTCTTCACCATCCTCTTCTTTAGGTGTGTCCTCCCAATCCTCAAAATCTGGGAGGTGGCAAGAGGTAGCACCAACTTTCTCATGAGGATCCACCAAATTAGTATAGAGGTAGGAGAGTAGGAGAAATCTTCTCTTTATCATCCTCAACATTTTGTTAAGCTTCTTGTTAATAAAGGAAAAAAGAGATTTTGGCATTGGGTTTAGGTTGGGGAAGTGGAATGGATTGAGTCCCTTCTTCGATAATTAGCGTCTTCCTTTTGGGGCTTAGGAAGACTCTAACTTTTTTGCCCCAAAAGTAACCAAGGTATAAGTGTATGAATCAGGGTGAATTTCCTTAGTGTTAATGAGGTAGAACAGGTCTAAAAAATTATGTGATGATAGAAACTTCTTTGTGAGAAATTTTTCATTTTCCTCATTAAGAACACCTCTATAACGGTAGATGGCAGTAACATGTTAGGGAAGAAGAAACTGACTTTTAGGTTTTGTATTCATGTAGATCATTGATCCATAAGCTAGCGGCTGGTTTGGATTGATTTATCCTTAGTCAAACATAAGAGAAAGGCTAGATCCTTTTGGGACACTTTCTTATCACCATCACCATTTACATTGATATAGAAGGTGATGATATGTTGAAGTAGCTAATTAGGTAAGGTTTTGATGTATTTGGCTATGGAGGTCTTAGGGACATGTTTAATTTTGATAGAAATTTCAGACCAAAACTCAGAGTAGATAATGTAAAGGGCAAAGATGATGAACAAAATGTCATCCCTAACTTAAAGGTTGAAAATATTTGAAAGTTACTCAAAGGTAATTTAACAAGGTTCCCTAAAGGATTGGAATACTAACCCATAATGTCCTGCACGTGATTCCGCTCTTTGACTCAAAGTCATGGTGCACATAAACTTCCGCCCTATCTCCTCATATCCAGGCTCGTCATAAAAGATGAACTCGTTCCACTCTAAATTCGATAGATAGGCATGTATCTTATCCTGGATCCAAAGTGACTCAAGGAGAAATATGGAAGGGATTTTGTTTGGTTGGATTACCTTGGAGGAGTTTGCCTTATATCGATCCTTTTCCTCCTTAGTGATCCTTTTCATCATGTGTTGATTAGGAGGATCAGATGGCTGAGCTGCTCCTTATCCCTTCTCTGCTCTGAAGGCTTTCTAAAGGGCCATTGTAGATGGAAGAGAGTTTAAAGAAGAATTTGAGAATAAGAATGAAGAAGAATGAAGTGTTTTAGCAAATGTGAGTTAAAACACTGTTTCAAGGGTTTAAATGGAAAAAAAAGGGTGTAACAATGGTAACAAATGGTAAAAAATTCATTAATGAAGGGTTGCAAATAGTTGGTAGTCACAATTAGTTGAATGCATGGTAATTACTCAAATTTATGACTACGGCTAGAAAGTCGCGACCGCTAATTACGAAATATCTGAGTAACAGATAAAAAATCCTTAGGAACCAATCTGGTTAACGGGTCAAAACATTTGAAATTTGAATAAATTCACAGTGGGGAATGAAAGTAGTGACTATTAATTGATGGTTGATAGAGGAATTAATAAGTACCTATAAATCCCGACCATGAATCAAGAAGTAGCGACCACGAATTACAAGACAAAAAAAATAACTATGAGAGAATAAGATTTAACTTTCTAAGTTGTGATCCACTCAATGTATTGATGCTTAATTCATGCAAATTGGCATGGAGAGACACAATTGCACATATAATTAAGACATCCAAAGAAATAAACAATACATACATCACACATAACAATCAATCAATAAAGAATGATTCATCACACAAAAAGTATTCTAGAAGATCCAATTTTAACTTCAGGGAGCTTCCATCCAGCATTCCCAACTCTCTCTTAATAAAGTTCATCATTTCTTCATTAAGAGGTTTTCTGAAAATGTCTG
Source organism: Omphalea diandra (assembly GCA_949677035.1). Taxonomy (NCBI): domain Eukaryota; kingdom Viridiplantae; phylum Streptophyta; class Magnoliopsida; order Malpighiales; family Euphorbiaceae; genus Omphalea; species Omphalea diandra. Next base: position 12,739 of record CATIWR010674585.1, on the reverse strand, counting down.
CAAGTGGATGATTAGTGTTTATAAATCTAATACTAAATCACCATTTTGGACATGACCTCTAAGAAAATGATGCCTAACGTCTATATGTTTGCTCCTAGAGTGTTGGATGGGATTCTTTAAATGATTTGTTGCACTAGTGCTATCACGTTTGATAGGAATGTGATCAACAACTTTGCCATAATCCTTTAATTATAGTTTCATCCAAAGGACTTAGGTGTAATAACAATCCATAACTATATATTCAACTTTAGTGGTGGATAAGGCAATTGAAACTTGCTTCTTACTAAACCAAGACACTAAGCATTCTCTTATGAATTGACAACTTCCTTAGTGCTCTTTCTATCTATAAGACTACTGGTATAATCTTCATCTGAATAACCTATAAGACTAAATGATGAATCTCTAGGATACCATAAACCTAGATGTAATGTGCCATATAAATATTTAAAAATCCTTGTAATAGCATTAAAATGAGATTCTTTAGGGCAAGATTGAAATCAAACACACATGCATACATTAAACATTATATCTAGTCTAAAAGCGATAAGATAGAGTAGAGAACCAATCATACCTCGATATCTCCTTATAAACTGACTTACCCAATTCATCATTGTCTAACTTAATGGTAGCATTGATTGGTGTTTTTGCTACTTTGCATCCTTCCATGCCAAATTTCTTTTGTATGTCCTTTGTGTATTTGGCTTGGTTGATGACGATCCCTTCTTTGGTTTGCTTGATTGTAGGCCAAGGAAAAATTTGAGCTCTCCCATTATGCTCATCTCAAATTCCCTAGTCATACATTTAGCAAAATCCTTATAAAGGGATTCATTAGTAGCACTAAAAATGATATCATTAACATATATTGTGCTATTAGTGTATCATGATTATGCCTTTTTAATAAATAAAATTGTGTCAACCTTTTCCTTTTCAAAATCATTTTGTAAAAAAAGAAAACTAAGCCTTTCATACCAAGCTCTTGGAGCTTGTTTTAAACCATCCAAGGCTCTATTCAATTTAAAAACATAATTTGGAAAGATATGAGATTCAAAACCCGGAGGTTGTTCAACATAAACTTTCTCCTTAATGACTCCATTTAAAAATGCACTCTTAACATCCATTTGAAAAAGTTTGAAATTCATGTGACATGCATATGCTAAAAGAATCCTAATGGCCTCTAATCTTATTATAGGGGCATAAGTTTCATCATAGTTAATTCCTTTCTCTTGGTTGTAACCCTTAACAACCAATCTAGCATTATTTCTAGTGATGAATCCTTGCTTATCTAACTTATTCCTAAGCATCCATTTGTAACCTCCAATAGGGTGTTCCTTAGGCCTAGGAATAAGTTCCCAAACATTATTTCTCTTAAATTGGTTGAGTTCCTCTTGCATAACAATCACCCAACTCTCATCATCAAGAGCCTCATCAATAGATTTTGGCTTAAATTGAGAAACAAAAAGCAAGATTATTATCTAAAGTATTGAGTTAAGATCTATACTGACACTTTTGGATGTATCACCAATGATTAGGTCCTTTGGGTGATACTTGGAGAATTTTAAATCCTTGAGAAGATCTTGGTTTGGTGTTTCCACTTATTGATGTTGAGGTTCATTATCTTCTCTTGATGATTTGTTTTCATCATGATCTTTATCCAACCCTCTTGTAGTAGGCTCCAATTCCAATTTCTCAAAATCACCTATAAGATCCTCAACAATAGAACCTTTCCCAAGATTAAGCTTACTATATCCATCAAATACAATGTTCATGGACTATTTAACAACCACATAACTTTTATTAAAGACTTTATAGGCTTTACTAGTGGTAAAGTAACTTAAGAAAATACCTTCATTTGTTTTTGAGTTAAATTTTCTAAGATTATCCTTAGTATTTAAGATATAGCACTTACATCCAAATACTCTTAGGTATGACAACTTAGGTTTTCTACCATTCCAAAGCTTATAAGAGGTTTTATTAAGAATGGATTTTTTGAAAACATGATTTGGAATATAACACGAAGTATTGATAGCTTCGGTCCAAAAGTAATTAGGCAATGAATATTCATTAAGCATAGTTCTAGCCATCTCTATTAGCGTTCTATTTTTACCTTTTTACAACACCATTTTGTTATGGTGTTCTAGAAGTTAAAAAGTTATGAAAAGTCCCATTCTCTATACTATAATATTCAAAATATTCATTTTGAAATTCTTTTCTATGGTCACTTTTTATAGAGAAAATGAAGTAACCCTTTTCATTTTAAACTCTTTTTGCAAAACTTTTAAAAGCATCAAAAGTATCATGCTTATGAGCTAGAAAGGATACCCAAGTAAACCTAGAGTAGTCATTAATTAGGACAAGTTCATAATATTTTCCACCTAAACTAGCACTCTTAGTAGGCCCTATCAAGTCCATATGATTGAGTTGAAGAAGTCTAGATGTATTTACAATGTTCTTTGCTTTAAAAGAAGATTGATGTTGCTTTCCCATTTGGCATGAACCCCATGTCTTGTCTCTAGAGAATTTTAGTTTGGGAAGACCTTCCACTAGCTTTCCTTTTGATAAGCTTTGTAATACTCCATGCTAGCATGTCCAAGTGTTCTATGCCAAAGCCAAGCTTCATTGCTAAGAGACACAAGACACTTAAAGGATTGGTTAGCCAAATTGTCTAAGTCAATTAGGTAAGTATTGTCCTTTCTTTCACCCTTGAAAACTACCTTTTTATCCACCAAAGCGGTAACTCGACATTCTCTAGGGTCAAAGATGACTTTATTACCCTTATCACGTAATTGACTTACACTAAGAAAATTATATTGTAAGCCATCCATAAGTAAGACATCATTAATAAGAGAATAACCATTCTTACCAATGGTGTCAATGCTAATTACCTTACCCTTGGCATTGTTTCCAATGTGACATTGCCACTATCCTTTTCTTTCAGAACCATGAATAGCTCTTTTATTGCCCGTCATATGCTTTGAGTATCCGCTATCTACATGTCAATCATTTGCTTCATTGGTGGTTGCCAAACAATCCTACATAACACAAATAAATCATTTTGTTTTGGTACCCAAACATACTTAGGTCCTAAAGGGTTAGGCTTAGAAGGATCCTCTAACTTGAGGTGAGCCTCTCTAATGAAATAATGAATATTGATGGGATAAAGTCCATGTAATAGTGGCATTGGAGTTTAGACTTATAAGTCTTCCTTATATACATGGCCTTGGTATGAGTGGGGGATTTTCTCATACCAAGATGATGTGAATGTGAACATGAGCATGAATGAATAGTTGTAGAAGTAAATTTTCTATGTGTGTTTGGGTAAACATGCTTTTTATTATAAATGTATGCATGATTAGCCTTCTTAGGGATAGGCTTTGAGCCTTGTTATACCTTTCCTTTGCCCTTAGGCAATGGTGATTTAGTGCTTTGAGTACCTCAATGCTAGATGTTTGAGGTGTTGAGGCTCTAATGAATGTTATGAGTGAAGATGCAGATGAAGACGCTCAATTGAAGCATAAACCATGCCTAAATAAAGGAGGTCTCTGTGATACAATAAGTGCATCCAAAGCTTCCTTTCTTCTGCTAATAAGCTCATTTGTTCTTCTTAAAAGCATGACTAACTCCTCCTCCTCTTTATCACTTTCCTCTTCATTCGAGGCCACTTCAACTTTCTTTTCCTCGGATAAAGATTTGAGAGCTAAGGTTCTTTTTTCTTCTTCTTTTTTTTGTCTCCTTGTCCTCTCATCTTATTCATTTCTTCATTCTTCTTCAAAGCTAGCTCATGAGTTAGAATCTTGCCTATTAGAAGATCGGTTGGTACCTTTCTTATCTCTAGATTTGACTCTCAGATACTACAAACCCTAGCACCAAACCTTTTATGAGGTAAAGATTTAAGGATTTTTGAATTTAACACATGATTGGTGATAATTCTTCCAAACTTCTTCATGTTAGTGACAGTTGCAAGGAGCCTATTCATCATATTTGTGATACTTTCATTCTCCATCATAAATAGCTCACATTCAATCACATATATTTCAAGCCTACTCGATTTCACTAAAATGGTGCCTTCGCGGTAGTTTTCCAAGGCTTTTCAAATCCTATGAGCTATAAGATAATGTTGGACCCTTCCAATTTCTTCTTTTGAGAGGGAACTCAGAAGGATTGCCATAACTCTCTTATTTTTTCCATTAGATCTCCTATAAACTTCAACACACTATTCTTTAGGGATCAATTCTTCACTTCCATCCACCATTATCGTAGGTGGCTTTGACTCTTTAGCTACAATGTCCTAGAGATCTACCACATCACTATCCAAGTAAATTTCCATCCTATACTTCCAATGAGTATAGTATGCTCCATCAAAATATGGCTTAAGACAGGTGTAGATTCCTTTTTGTGCCATGATCTTTCCTCACGTAATTAAGCTTTAAAGTGAGATGAGGCTCTGATACCACTTGTTGGCTTTAGTGCACCAAGAAGGGAATTGGTGGAAGATTAAGGAGGAAGAGTAAGGAGATTAGATAAATACAAAGGAGTAGGAAAATTGAACACAAGATGTTTATAGTGGTTCGAGTGTTAACAAACCCTATGTTTACCCCCCTAATTCTTCACAATTGGATATTTCATTCAATTGAAAATGGTGTTTCCAAGCTCACATCTAACTTGTACAATTTGTGTTTTATGGCTCACACACAACCCTTACAATTTGTGTTTTTAGGCTTACATAAAACCTCACTCAAGTGTTTTGGATAGGCTCACACAAAACCTTTACAAGAGTTTTGGAAGCTTAGGCTAACTCTCAATTTAATTTCAAAGGTGTTTAATGCTAACACCAAATAATAAAAAATTCACTAACATTAAGAAGTAATGAATCAAATTTGCAAAAAGTTTGCTTACAATAAATGAAATTCTCTTGCATTTACATCTATTTAGTGGAGTATTTATAGGCAACATCCACCAAAGAGACGTTATTCACAAACTATCCCTAAATCTTTAAGGGAAGCTAGGCAGATTTTGCATTAAATGCCTGTCAGACAAAAGTCACGATTGTGACTGGCATTTTGGGTCTCAATTTTCCAATTTATGTTGGGAAGCCTGAACTTGCGACAGAGAACCCCGTTCTATGTCTAACAGCTAGTCCATGTGTCCTTCACCCATTAGTCACTCAAGAAATATAGTCATTGTGTTTGAACATCAAATCAAAAGTCATGATTTAATTCCTTATTGGGTGTGATAGAGACCACAAATTCTTCTATTTGGCGAGGAGACAATACTTTCTTAAGTTGCAGTCGTGGTAGATGCCTTGCTCTTATGATTTTTGATATTCCAACAGTTTCCTTGGACACTTGGCATGATTTGATTATAGACTTGGTTCCCTCCTATTTGCTATGAAATTTGCGGCTACCACTTCAAATGCAAACACCACCATAAATCTCTCTGTAAGTCAATCAAGCTTTCCTTGTCTAAATCACGACTGCGAATTCATCCATGAATTCTTTTGGCCTAACTCCATCCATCCTTATTGTGAGGTCGCAGTTGTGAATTACAGGCTCCTAACTATAAATTTGGATGTCTTCCTTTATAGTTAGTGATTTAGCCTTCTATCTAACTTTCAATGAGACAATATCTTATCAACTACAAAACAACACTTAAATAAAATATTAGAACTAATTAATCTCCATTTTCAAGATAAAAAAAGGCTTATGACTTAGGTTTGACCAACCTAGTCCAATAGGTTCTTTTTCTTTAACTTCTATTTCCTTTAGGATGGATTTGATCTCAAACTTCTCAAATTTATCTACAAGATTATTGATGAGAGAACCATTATGAAGATCAAGTTTTCTAGATTCATCAAATACAACATTCATATACTTTTCAACTATCGTGAACTTTTTGTTAAAGACTTTATATGTTTTGCTAGTGGTGGAATAGACTGAAAGATGCCTTTATTGATTTTGGAGACAAATTTTTTCAAGATTGTCTTTAGTATTTAAAATATAAAATTTACACGCATATACTCTAAGATATGAAATATTGGGCTTTCTTCCATTCCATAACTTATAAGAGGTTTTGTTCAAAATTATACTTTAAAAAATCTATTTTCGATATAAAAAGAAGTGTGTTGATAGATTTAACCTAAAACTAATTAGGAAGAGAATATGCATTGAGCATAGTTCTAGCCATTTCAACTAATGTTTTATTTTCTTCTCTCTACAATACCATTTTTTTATGGTATCATAGTAGCTGAGAAATACCATTTTATAAACAATAGTTTTCAAAATTCTCATTTTATAATTCTTTCCCATGGTCACTTCAATTGCTAGAAATATAGTAACCTTTTCATTTTGAACTATTTTTACAAAACTTTTAAAAGCATCAAAAGCATCACTCTTATAGTAAAGAAACTAACCCCAGTGAACCTAAAGTAATCATTAACAAGCACATATGCATAATGCTTTCCACCTAAATAAGAATTCCTAGCTTGTCCAACCAAGTCCATATGAATTAGTTGAAGGTGGATTGGTTTTGCTTCCCCATTTAATAAGGTCCATATGTCTTGTCCTTGATGAACTTGACCTTTGAAAGACCATCTACTAGTTTTCCTTTTGAGAGTCTTTGGAGAAGCTTTATGTTTACATGTCTAAGTCTTTTATTCTAAAGCCAAGACTCATTATTAATAAAAATAAGACATTTGAAAGATTGGTTAACTAAATTATCTAAGTCAATTATGCAGGTGTTTACTTATCTTTAACCCTTAAGAACTACATTTTCATTTATTAAAACAGTGACAAGGCACTCTTTAGAGTTAAAGGTAACTTTATTACCTTTATCACTTAATTGACTTACACTCAACAAATTACGCTTTAAACTATCAATAAGAAGAGCATTATTAATAAGGGGGCAACCTTTCTTACCAACAACACCAATACTAATTACCTTACCCTTGGCATTGTTTCCGAATATGACATTTCTACCATCTTTTTCCTTGATAGAGGTGAAAAAATCCTATCCCTGATCATGTGCTTTAAGAATCCAATATCCATATACCAATTGTTCTCATCATTGGTGGACTTAAAGAATTAAACAAATTCATCTTTGTTCAAATATCTAAACATACTTGTGTTTTAGGGGATTGGTCTTAAAAAGATCTTCAAGTTTGAGTTATGCCTTCCTAATGTAACAAAATACATTAATATGATCAAATTTCATGAAATAATGGCATTGAAGTCTACACTTGTTAGTTTTCCTCCTTTGAACTATTTTGGTATGAGTAAGGGTTCTTTTCATACCATTGCCATGAGCATACATGCAAGAGCAAGCATGGTGAGGAGGAGAAGTTGTGTGCTTTTGTGCATGCCTCTTATTATACATATATTCATGATTAGTTCTTAGAGACTTGGCTCTGGAGCTTTGACATGGCTTTCCTTGCATTTATGCATGAAAGGTCTAGTGTTTGAAGCACTCCCCTTCTCAACCACCTTTATGCTAAAAGTTTAAGGTATAAAAGTTTTGATGAAATTAAAAGGAAAAGATGTGTATGCAGAGGCTCTTTTATAGCCAAGCCCATGTTTTACTATAGTTGACCTTTATGATACAATTAATGTATCTAAGGCCTCTTTCCCTCTGTGAAATTTAAAGATGGAATTTATCAACTCAATAATTTCATATTTTAAAGAATCATTTTCATTTCTTAAAGAATCATGAGATGAGGTTTTATACATTTGTTCTAAAGATTTCTTATATTCATCATTAGATACTCTCAAGATAAAAATAAGTTCTTTTAAGTTTTTAAAATCCTTCTTAAGTTAAGAACACTTTTTCTTATATAATTTCATTTGAGATTGGTATTTATCACATCTTAAAGCCATAACTTTAAAAAGCTCATCATCTTCATCCTTAAAAATATTTTCATCACATAATTGAAAAGTATAATTTACCTCATTAGAAGAGTCCTCTTGAGTTATGAAGTAAAGATTTACAACTTTATTTTCTTCCTCTTCATCATTTGAGTCATTATCCCAATTAGTTTTAAAGCCCTTTATCTTTTCCTTGCCCCATTTATTCTTCTTCATGAGCTTGGTATAATTGAATTTGACATGTCCTTGCTTGTTACATTTATAGTAAGTCACAACATTCTTATTCTCTTTGTAGTTGGATGATGCCTTTCTAAGGTTTTTTCTTTCTCTTCTCTTTCTCTTTCTCTTTCTCAGATCTCCTTGATAGTATGAATAACTCTTTTTCTTCTTTGTGATTTTCATTAGAGTCACTAGTGCTTGTCTCCACTTCTTTCTCTTTTGTGGTAGATTTGAGAGCAAATGCTTTAATTTCTTATTTTTCTGTCATCTTCTTTAGCTCTTCATCGTTCTTCATTACTATTTCATGAGTGAAGAGCTTTCTAGTAAGGATATCGATTGGCATTTTATCGATTCTTCATTAACTTCTTCACTACTAGTAACTCTAGTATTAAACTTTTCCAAGGGAAGAGCTTTGACGACCTTAAAGTTGACATCCTACTTGGAAACATATCTATTAAGTTTCATCATATTGTTGACAATGGCAAGAAGTTTATTTGTCATATTAGTGATGCTCTCATTATACTTCATCATGAAGAGCTCATGCTCTATCATATACATGTAGATCTTCCTAGACTTGACTCTCCTAGTACCTTCATAATAGTTCTCTAATACTTTCCATATACCATAGGCACTTTGACAATGTTAAATTCTCCCACTCTCTTTTCTTAAGAGAAAGCTAACCCACTTTCTTATCTTAAGAGAAATTTAAGGATGATTGCCATTACCCTTTTGTTTCTTTCATTTGCCTTTTTATAAGCTTCAACACATTTTTCTTTTGGGAATGGCTCTTCAAATCCATCTACTAACTTAGTAGATGTCTTCCATTCTTTTACTACATTATCCTAAACATCCATAAGATCACTAATAGGCCTCCATCCTTCCATCTTATGCCTACTAATGAGCATAGTTGATTCTTTCAAAGTGGGTTTGAGATGAGAGTAGATCCTGTCATTGGCCATAATCTTTGCTCAAGTAATTATAGCTAGTTTTTGAGGCTTAGCTCTAATACCACTTATTGGACCTTATGCATTAAAAAGAAGAGTTGAATTAGTAAAAAATTTAAACTTAGGTAGGAATACAAATAAATAAAAGATAGAAGAAAACAAAAGGATAAACCAAGACATAAGATTTTTAGTGGTTCATATATTATTAACCAACCCTATGTCCATTCCCTAATTAGTAATTGGGTATTTCACTAACTCTTTAAATGTTTTACAAGCTCTTGCTCAACTTAGTATTTTGGCTCACACCCAACCTTAATTACACTTTGTGTCTAAGGCTCACACACAACTTTACAATAGTTTTACTCACATTAGGCTCACTTTAAATCCTAAATTCTAAGTGTTTAAGGCTTACACTTAACCTTTTACAAGCAATTAATAATTCTCAATGAATAAAGTATAGAGCAATAAAGAGAAAGAGACTTGATAAATCAAATTATAAGAGTTTGGACATAATTAATGGCTATTCTCTTACATTTAATGCCATATGGTGGAGTATTTGTAGTTTTCAACTACTAAATAGCCATTGTTAATAAAACTATATTCATGTTTGTAAGATTTAGTAGGCAATCCTATATTTAATGGTTGTAAAATGAATTCCATGGTCAAAATGCCTTAATCATGATTGCAATCCATGTTTAGTGCTCAAGATTACACTTTTATGATTGAGAACTTTGTTGGCCCTAATGCACCAAGAAGGGTGGTTGAATTGGTGAGAAACTAAAAAAATTAGAGGGAAGGTGAGGTGTTTAGAGAGTTGAAAAAGAGCAAAGAGAAAGAATACAAGATATTTATAGAGGGTTCAGGTGTTAACAAACCCTACGTCCACTCCCCAATTCTTCATATTTGGGTATTTTACTCAACTTAAAATGGTGTTTTCAAGCTCACAACGTCTTTTTATGGTTCACAAACAACCCTACAATTTGTGTTTCAAGGTTCACACAAAATCTAACTCAAGTGTTTTACACAGGCTCACACTTTAACCTATTATAAGAGTTTTGATAGCTAGACTAACTCTCAACCCAATTACAATAGTGTTTACTGCTTACACCAAACAATAAAAACTCACAATCAAAGAATAAGAAGTTATGAAGCAAATTTACAAGAGTTTGACTACAATTAATGAAATTCTCTTATATTCATGTTTGTTTGGTGGAGTATTTATAGGTAACATTCACCAAAGAGATGTTACTAACAAACTAGGCCTAAATCTCTAAGGTAAATTTGGTAAATTTTACATTAGATGCCTATCAGACTGAAGTTGCAATTGTGACTGGCATTTTGCGATCACGATTTTTCAATTTGTATTGGAAAGGACTGAAATTGCAGTATAGAACCTCGTTTTGTGTCTAGTGGCTAGTCCACGTGTTCTTCTACCATTGGTGCTCCAAGAAATATAGCCATTATGTTTGACCAACCAACCAAAAGTCATGGTCATGATTGAGATTCTTCTTAGGTGCAATAAGGACTGTGAATCCTTTAGTTTGGGAGGAGAAAACACTCTCTTGGGTCGCAGTCATAACATTCACCATAGTAAATTTTTGATATTTTAATGGTTGTCTTCAACATTTGGCGTGTTGCGGTTACAGACTCGATTTCCTCCTTTAAGCTATGAAATTCATGGTCACAATTCTCGATGTAAACACCATAGCGAATCTCTCTGTGTGCCATTCAAATCTCCCTCAACTGGATCATGGTTGTGATTTCCTCTATGAATTCATTTGGCCCAAGTCCATCCATCCTTGTTATAAAGTTACGGTCGTGATTTAGAGTATCTTGACCGAGAATTTGTATGTCTTACTTAAAGCTAAAGATCTAGACTTGCATCTAATTTCCAATGAAAACCTAACTTGAAAACTACAAAAATGACAATTAAATTAGACATTAGTACCTATCAATCTTCATTGTCAAGATCAAAAGAGGCCTTTAGCTTAGGTTTGACCAATCTAGTCCAACAAATTTCAATTGTATCTAATGGCTAGTGCCATATGGCATTTAATCATTAGTTTCTTTGAATTAGCGATTACAACACTCCACTTTTATTTAGAAGTCTTGATCACCATTTATAAGTCATGATCGCAATCCATGATTACATTAGATTAGGAGAATTCAAAGCTCACTACAAACTAGCTTGAACTTTTTTGTTCAACTTTGAAGGTTGGTTGCGGTCATGCCTTTCTTATCTTGATCACAATCTTTAAAATATTTAACGACTACTGGGACATATGACATACTTTAATTAATTTCTTAAGTAAATGTTGAAGCCTTTTTTCTTGATGCTAGGAGGTCGCAGTCACTACCTAGATGTGAAACAAACCACAAACTAAACAAGTGTTTTGCCTTTAATTTTTAAGCTTGATCACATTCGCTACTACAAATGTAATGGTTGCAATTTATTTCTTTGTCATAATCTTCTTGTCCTGGGCATAATTTATAGGCCAATTTTTATGACTTAGAGTTTTTACTTCTTTTTAACTTTCTAACTCATTTCTATGTTAATTTATGTAAAAACAATACTTAGTACACATTTGTGATTGAGAACTTCAATTTTTTCTAATGGTTAATGTTGGACTAGGATGGTTAATCTTAAGTCTTAAACCTCTTTTGATATTGACAAAGGAGGTTGATCAATTCTAATGTTTCAATTAAGTGTTGTTTTGCTGTTTTTAGATAGTCTCTAAATTTGAAGTTTGATGAAGTCCAAAATCTTTAAAGAAAGCAAAGTGCCTCCTAATTTGCGATCGCAACTTCATAAATTCCAACTGCAAACTAGACTAAGGTATGTTGACAAATTCGATAGATGAATTCATGGGCCACTTCTCTACCGCGATCGATCTAAAGATGGGAGTGCCAAAGTCACAAACGAATTTGCAGTAAGTGTCACACCTCAGTGGCGATCACGAATTTTGAAGTAACTCAAGAGGGAAATCAAGTCCACAACCTAGGTGACTATTGGAAGACAAAAATCGTGATGGCAACTTGTGGGTAGCAACCGCGAATCATGAAGAAGAAGATGAACATTTTGATAGATGAATTCGTGTCCTATATAAGGAAAATCGCGACTGCTACTCTTATGAGCAAGTGAAAGGCAATGATTATATTTTCTTAGTGAACCAATAAGAAGATGACACGTGGACTAGCTGTTAGACACAAATGGGATTTTCGACGCAAGTTTTGGCTCCTGTATGGAAATTGAAAAATCACGACTGTGAATAAAGCCTGACAAGCATTTAATGCAAAATCTTTCTAGCATACTTTGGAGATTTGCTATCAATTTTATTGCAACATCTCTTTGGTGGGTAGAGGCATTAAATACCTCACCAAATAGATGTAAATGCAAGAGAACTCATTAATTTGTAACCCAAACTCTTGCAATTTTGCTACTTAATCTTTTATTTTCTTTAGGTGATTGTTTGGTGTGAGCATAAATACCATTTGTAAAGGTTGTAGTGTGAGCCTGTAAAAACACTAAAATAGGTAGTTGTGTGAACCTTAAAAACACAAGTGTAAAGGTTATAGTGTGAGAAACTCTATTTGCAATATAACATGCAATGTTAATGGCTTCGGCCTAAAAGTAATTTGGTAAAGAATACTCATTGATCATTGTCCTAACAATAATTTTTAAAAGACTCATTTTGAAATTCATTTCCATGGTCACTTATAATA